>MU729206.1:260301-276801 GCA_026770625.1 Nicotiana glauca
AAGTTTCCTTTGTGTATGGATATTTCTGCTCTCTAGCAAGGTAGGATCGAATGGTACCGCAAGCAACACGGTTGATAATTCTCCAATCTTCTTCTCCAATAACATATGGTCTTTTTTCTTCAATAGTAAGATCTAGCCCTTATTGAAAAAGGACATCTAGAACCTCGCCTTGCCACATCCCAAAATGTCCTGACCCGTCAAATATTTCTACCACAAATTTCGCATTTGACACAATTCTTGTCATAAGCGAAGATGCTAATGATGGCGTATTGTTGAAACTTGATGTAGATTCTTCTTATTTATTGTCTCCCATATTTGACACAAATATTATTTAATAGCTGACGACACAAATCAAGATTATTTCCTTTCTGGTGTGGAAGATCAGACTAAGCTGCACCCACAGAGCATACTCAGACAGAACCTTGACTCAGTTACCAAGATAAATCTTTTCTGATGTGGAAGATCAGACTATGGTGCAACCACAGATCATACTTAGACAATACCTTGGCTCTGATACCAATTGTTGCGGAAGTCAAATGTATGCAGTGTGAATGAGTCACAACTACTATACCAAAAATTATGGCAGCCACCAAATAATAAATAAGGCAATAAAAAGAACACCAAAATTTAGGAGGTTCAGCCAATTTTGCCTACTCCTCGGACACAACCAATATTTTATTCCACTCCAAAAATACAAGTGCAATAATACTAAAGAGAGAAGATACAAATGCCTTAAGAATATAAGAAGGCAAATGAGAGGTGTATTTAAATCCTAAACATTAGGCCTCCTTTTATAGGGTGAAAATCCCAACCACTTTCTTCCTTCAACCGATGTGGGACTTTGGCATAATTTCAACAAACACCACCTTTATGTTACACAACACGAATAATTTGTCGGTGTGTTCTGATTTTTCAACCAATAGACATAAAAAGGGCCAAGTAATCACAACTGCACAGCCTTTACAGATTTCCCTATCACCCAACCTTCATCTTTTCCTCTAATTACCAATTCATCTGTAGGTAGATGCTCTCCACACAGATTATTGAAATTCATTAGAAATCAATATAACTATCTCTCTTTTAAGAGCCAGCTACATGCAGCGCAAAACGAACAACAATATTGCCGCAAATGCAAGACTTTATTAGGGTCAATCTCCTGTAAAACTTGAATTATAACTAAGACAAAGCTCCACATTTACTTTACACATATAAAAAATCTGATCAAGTACTTTTTGTTATAAAATAAAGACTGCAATGTAAAGACAGGTATAGAGAAAAACTGATATATTATTCGAATTCAAACTGGTGTACATAATGAACTGAAATCTCTTCTATTTATAGAAGAAAGGAAGCTGCTACTACAAGTTGCTGTGTAAGATGCTACTGCAAGCTGCTATGTAAGCTGGTATTATATCCGATATGGATCATCTTCTACCGGGGGTAATATTTATCCATAACCGGATACTGAAAGGATAAGCTTATTATACCCGGTATGGATAATCTTCTACTGGGGGTTGACACGACCCTAATTCACCAATCGTAAACACGTCATGATGACACCTAGTCACGGTGACTAGGTAAGCCTAACAGTGTGGAAGTAACATCTAAAACAAAAATATTAAATAAAAAGTTAAATAACTTAAGGAAATGTATATAACTTGCCGCTTGGCACATACACTTCGACACTTCAAATTCTGAAATAGAAATCCCTAAACCCGAAATCTCACAGAAACCACAGGCTAATAGAAATGTAATACACTGCTCTAACTCCGGAATGTCTACACAATCGAAAGAAAAGGAAAATCAAATACTACAGTTGGAATAAGATAAAGACTCCTGGTCTGTGGACGAGGCAGATATACCTCAAAGTCTCTGGTAGATGTCTCCTGGATTACTAATAATGCGCCTGGCCGGAAGTACCTGGGTCTGCACATGAAAAACATGCGCAGAAGAGGCGTGAGTACACCACAGTGGTACTCAGTAAGTGCCAAGCCTAACCTCGGTTGGGTAGTGACGAGCCCTACTGAGATATAACATAATAATCAATGTGATAATAAGGAGACAATATGAGTATAATCACAGCAGAAATCCAGAAAGAAAATAAGTAAAACAGTAACAGAGAACAAACACAATCAATGAATAGAGGTACAAACCACAACCGGATATTTATCATCGGGGATCTCTTGGTATTCCGAGGATCTCTTGGTATGACGAAACTCTCAGTCTTAGAACATAACACGTGCAGGGGGAGCTCCCGGGATGTCGTCCCGTAGTCCCAAATTTAAATCAAACAGCAACAGCTCAAAATATCAAATAATTACCAAACTCATAGGAAATAATAGTAGATTCTAGCCTAATATGCTTCATAGAATGCAAAGGCAGTTTAAGCAAATAGGCAAGTAAGTCCGCTAAACATGTTTTTCTATACTAGCACAAGCTATAATAGCAAGTAGGATAAAGCAAATACGAAAGAAACTCAACTCAAGTATTTTTAAGTAAAATTCGGATTTTCAAAAATTAGCTCAAGTACGCGCTCGTCACCTCACGTATAAGGCATTCAATTACCAATTTCATATCTTAAGGGACAAAAGTCCCCCACACAAGGTTAGACAAGCCACTTACCTCGAGCAAGTGCAAGTCAACCCAAAACCACGCCTTTGCCACGAGTATCCGACTTCAAATGGCTCAAATCTATTCAATTAAATTGCATATTGTAAATAATAATTCAAGTAATTTATTTTACAATTAAATTCTAAGCTAATACGCAAAATTATGTAAAATGACCAAAATACCCCTCGGGCCCCACGTCTCGGAACCGGGTAAAATTTACATTTCCAAAAACCTCGCACTCTCACGAGTCTAACCGTACCAAAATTATACAATTCCCATATCATTTCGACCCTCAAATCAGTGATTCTATCCAAGAGGATTTTCTACCCTTTTTCAACAAAATTCTCAGATTAAACACCAAAACTTATAATAGATTCGAGTTATACAACCAAAATTGAGTTAAGAACATTTACCCTATTGTTCTCTAAGAAAATCTATCCAAAAATCGCCCAATCCGAGCTCCAAATCATCAAAAATGGGAAATGGGAACGAAGTCCCATTTCCAGAACTTAAACATTCTGTCCAGGCTTTTCCTTCTTCGCGAACACGATGCCTTGTCGCGAACGCGAAGAACAAAATGTTCAGGTTCAAAAATTGTTCTTCGCGAACGTGATGCCTTGTCGTGAACGCGAAGAACAAAAGTTTTCAAGTCCATAATTTACTCTTCTCGGACAGCCTCTAGTATAATATCCATAACCTTTTCTACAGATGTCCAAATTCCGATTTCTTTAGCTTTCTGGAAACTAGACACGAAGGGATACAACTTTCGATTTTGCATCACCTCAAAATTCCATGTATAGCAAAATATATGAGCTTCCGAAATAGGACCTGCGCGACTGAAAAATCCTTCTTCGCGAACACGAGGCACTGTTCGCGAACGCGAAGAACAAAGTCCCTGATGGAAAATCCTTCTTCGCGAATGCGATGCCCTCTTCGCGAACGCGAAGAACAAATTCTCATAAGTCAAATTATTCTTCGCGAACGCGATAGGACCCTCGCGGACGCGAAGAACAACACCAGATACCAGAACAACAGTTCAAAATCTTCCAAAAATGACCCGTTGGGCATCCGAAACACACCCGAGGCCCCCGGGACCTCAACCAAAAGTACCAACACATCCTATAACGTTATTCAAACTTGTTCCAATTATCAAAACACCTCGACTAACACCCAAATCATCGAATTATATCGAATTCAAGCCTAAGTTCTTTTAAAACTTCAAAAACACACATTCGATCAAAAACCCGACCAAACATGTCCGAATGACTTGAAATTTTGCACACATATCCCAAATGACATGGCGGTGTTACAAAAACCTCCGGAGATCCGTTCCGACCCTCAAATCAAAATTTCACCTATCAACCGGAAATCGCCAAAATACTAGCTTTCGGCATTTCTAGCCTAAATGAGATACAGACTTACAAAATACATTCCGAACACGCTCCCAATCCCGAAATCACCTAACGAAGCTAACGGAACCATCGTATTTCCATTCCGAGGCCATCTTTACACAGCTCCGATTACGGACCATTTTTCAACTCTTAAGTTCTCATTTAGGGACTAAGTGTCCCAAAATACTCCGAATCCCAACACCGAACATCCCGGCAAACTAAAATAGTATAAATGAACTTAGAGGAAGCAGTTAATAGTGGAACGGGGTGTAAATTCTAAAAACGACCGCCCGGGTCGTTACATTCTCCCTCACTTAAACATTCGTTCGTCCTCGAACGAGCATAAAGAACATACATGGAGTAGTGAAAAGATGAGGGTATCGGCTGCGCATATCCCGTTCGGCCTCCCAAGTTGGCTCCTCGACCGGCTGGCCCCGCTATTGAACCTTTACTGAAACTATTTCCTTTGACCCGAGCCTTCGGACCTGCCTGTCCAATTTTGCCACTGGCTCCTCAACATAGGACAGATCCTTGTCCAACTGAACTGAGCTGATATCCAACACATGCAACGGGTCCCCGTGATATCTCTGGAGCATCGAAACATGAAATACCGGATGAACTCCTGCCAAGCTGGGAGGTAGGGCAAGTTCATAAGCAATCTCCCCAACATGCTTCAATACCTCAAAAGGGCCAATAAACCTCGGACTCAATTTTCCTTTCTTCCCAAATCTCATAACGCCCTTCATAGGCGAAACTTGAAGCAGAACTCGCCCTCCGACCATATATGAAATATCACGAACCTTCCTGTCCGCGTAACTCTTCTGTCTGGACGAGGTTATACAGAGTCTTATCCTGAATCACTTTAAACTTTTCCAACGCATCCTGAACCAAGTTTGTGCCCAATAATCTAAACTCGCCCCGCTCGAACCAACCCACTGGGTCTCTGGTGCTCATAATTAACCTGCTTACAGATGGGGCACCAAGCTACAAACCCGACTAGGCTCTGAAAGATCCAACCTCACAACTGGCTGGATAAGGCATGAACATCCATCGCCATAGGCCTCTTTGATGCTGGTAGGTAAGTCAAACTTCCCAAACTCTCTGCTTATCGACTCAAAGCATCAACCACCACATTGGTTTTGCCCGGTTGATACAAATTAGTGATGTCAAAATCTTTCAATAACTCCAACCACGTTCTCTGGCACAAATTTAGATCGTTATATTTGAACAGGTGCTGCAAACTACGATGGTCAGTATAAATCTCACAAGGTACACCGTACACATAATGACGCCAGACCTTTAAGGCATGAACAATAGCAGCTAACTCAAGATCGTGGATAGGATAATTTTTCTCATGTACCTTCAACTGTCTGGATGCGTAGGCAATCACCCTACCGTCATGCATCAATACCGCTCCAAGGCTAATTCTCGAGGCATCGCAATAGACAGTATAAGACCTTGAACCTGTAGGCAATACCAAAATTAGGAATGTAGTCAATGATGTCTTGAGTTTTCTGAAAGCTAGCCTCACACTCTTCCACCCACTGGAACGGAGCACGCTTCTGGGTCAGTCTAGTCATAGGGGTTGCAATCGATGAAAATCCCTCCATAAAACGACGGTAGTAACCCGCCAAGCCAAGGAAACTACGGATCTCTATAGATGAGGATGGTCTGTGCCAGCCCTGTACTGCTTCTACCTTCTTTAGATCCACCCAAATACCCTCACTCGATACCACTTGGCCTAAGAATGCCACGAAATACAACCAGAACTCACATTTTGAAAACTTTGCATGTAATTTCTTCTCTCAGAATCTGAAGTACTGTCCTCAGGTGCTGCTCGTGATCTTACCGACTCCGGGAGTATACCAGATATCGTCTATGAACACAACCATGAATGAATAGAGATATGGCCTGAATACACTGTGCATCAAATGCATAACGGCTATTGGGGCATTGGTCAGCCCAAATGACATAACAAGGAACTCGTAATGACCATACCGAGTCCGAAAAGCAGTCTTCGGGATGTCTGGATCCCGAATCTTTAATTGATGGTAACCTGAATGCAAATCAATTTTAGAAAACACCCGTGCACCCTAAAGTTGGTCAAATAGATCATTAATACGAGGCAAAGGATAATGGTTCTTCACTGTAGCCTTATTTAACTGGCGGTAATCAATACACATATGCATAGAACCATCTTTTTTCTTCACAAACACAACAGGAGCACCCCAAGGTGAAACACTGTTCGAATAAAACCCTTGTCAAGCAAATTCCTGTAGTTGATTCTTCAACTTAACTAAATGTTTTACCTCATCCTTAGTCCATAACCTTAGGACAAGACCCAAACTTCAACATCTAACATTCATCATAGGTCCCGAATTCCACATTATCACACTGCATTAGTCTTATTTCAATATTCTTCAACTTTTAATAGCGCTTAATTACTTCAAAATTGTTTCTCCGGGATGTTACATTCTCTCACACTTAGGGTCATTCATTATCAAATATAGAATGTAACTTATCTCTTTATTCGCACATTTTAATGTCTCAAATTTTTCTAACTCCCAATTTTTTTCAGAAATTTTAGCAGAGCCTCCCCTGTAATTAGGCCTATCCACCTGCCAGAGTAACACCAAAATAACTCCTAACAACACATCCATAACCCAATGAAACACCACAATGTATATAACAATAATACTAATCTCTGCATTACAAGCATCAGATTATCGTAATGATATCTGGACATGAAACACATCATTTGTATGCTCATAACCTCGTCTCTGGCCATAATAGTTGTTCATAAATCACAACATTGCCAATTAACCTTATGTTAACAAATATCTCATTTCAGACCTATATTTTACTCACAACGAGGCATGGAGATCTCATAATTACTTACCCGAATTAACGAGTCACATTTAACGCCACCTGGGTGTCATGCCCCAAATTCGAGGGACATGACCGGCACTCAACCGAGTAACCCCAGTCAAGCAGACCTGGGTGCCTTTCCTATCCCATATGTTACCCCACATTTTTCATTACTTATTAACCAAGTGAAATAGCTAATTATATTTGGAACACCTTGTTACAAAAGCATACATAACATAGATAATCTTTAGCGTGGTTTACAACTTACATCGCTCAACTTACAAAATACATATTTACATAAGTTCTTAACCCACATTGCATGTCTACGGAGCCTCTAAAGATAAAGAGGAATAATACAATACTTGCCGGCAACAAGGCTCCGGCTATACCTTTTATAAATACCAAAATAGGATCCCAAAAGACAAGAACAGAAGAGGCATGAGCCACGCAGGGCCCCGAAAGGAAAGGGGCTCACCAAATCAGCTGGCAGGAAATAATGAGGAGCTACGGCCGGTGGACTAGAGTGCCTGCTATAGATCCACCTATAATCATAACACGAATGTAACGCCCCCGGCAAAAGGGACGTCAGTACATTTGAATTGTACTGGTATGTATGAACAAACTTATTCCAAGTAAACTCAAACCACACATGAGCAGGAAACAGTAATGGATGTAGCAACCAAACACATATGAAGGAACAATCAAGCCAAACAAGTTTACAAAGTCTCCTGTTTTCCCCTTCCACAATTTCACTTCAATGGTTTCACAATTTGCTCATATTTTGTTTCAATAGTGATTTCAATCACTGTCCACCCTTATTACCTCGGCCACCCTTATTACCTCGGCCACCCTTATCACCACAACCCACACCTTATTACTTCGTGTTGCGGCACGTAACCCGATCCCACCGTACTGTTTCAATCCACAAACAACACAACAACAACAAACAATTCACAAAAGTCAACAACAATACTTCTCAAGAATTGACAACAACAATGTTACAAGTGTTTACATAACCATCAATACTATTTCCATTTTATTAAACAACCCATATACGTTTAACGTCATATTGGTGATTGCCCACAACAAGCCATAGATATTGTTAACACAGTTATTCCAGTTGCACTAGTCCCAATTTCCTTTAGTCATTTATTCCTCAATTACAACCACATAACACAATCACAACGTACCAATCAAAAGAAATTCATAAGTAATTTACGTACATATCACCTACCAAGCATTCGTACATCAAACGAGGCGATTTTACAAGGATCAAAGTTAGCCATACATACCTGGAGCCGAATTCCCTTTTTAAATTCTATTATCAACTCACCAAGCAGTCTAGCAATGACAATATAGTGCACGAATTAATACACATAACTTAGAATTGAAGTTCACAACTGCTACTCAAACTCATTTAGGTTATAAATCCCTCTTTGAATACTCCTTCACCCCTACCCAATTCCTCCTACTAGATTTTAGGTTTTTACTAGACATGCATGAACGATTTCAACCATTATTTCAAGGATTAATGCATGAGACTCCCCCTCTTAGTTTAAACCAGAAATTAAATGGGACAAGTTAGGGATTTTACCTGTAAGGAAAGGGGGTATGAAGATAAGCTTGAAATTTTCCGGCCCGAATGGTTTTGAAGAACCAAATTTTGGAGAAGATGACTCTCTCTCTCAAGACCCTCTCTTCCTCTCTCTTAATTTGCTCAGAAAGTATGTTAAAATGAGGGGTTGGGGTGTTTTATTAGAAATGGGGTCGGGTTTGAAATTTTAGAAAATAGAAGCCCGAGCAAGATCTGCGGTCGCACTATGCGATCATAGAGTTGAAATGCGGTCCGTAGATTGGACCGCAGAAGTGCACCCAAAACTCTGAAGGTTTGCCTGGGTATGCGATAGGAATGCGGTCCGTATTGATGTTATGCGGTCGCATTTTGCACCGCAGAATTGATCTCCACAAACCCTTGAGGTATTTATACGACGATTATGCGGTCCGCATATTGATTATGCGATCGCATAATGGACCGCATTTTCAACATCAATTTTGACAATCCTTCTACTTCACTCTGCGGCAGAAATGCGGTCCGCATAGCTGATCTGCGACCGCATTCTGGACCACAGAATGACAATTTTCTGGAAAATCGATTCTTTTGATTTTTAAGTGCAAAATCAGTAAAAAGGGTCCGACCCGCGGCGAGCTTCTACACATTCCTAACACATATTCGGACCTTGGCACTACGAGCTACTAGGTTTTAAGCACAAAATTTTACGAGGCCTTACACTGGTCGCCCATCTCGTAGGCTCAATGTTTATAACACAAAAATGACTGAATATGAAAAGAAAATACACAAGAATTGTCAAATAAGCCTAACAGACATGAATCCCATTTAAAATATAGTACAAAATTTTAAATTTCATAAAATGCGAATTTTAAACACATAAACTTTTCACCGCCAAGACCTTGTCCTTACATAACATCCACCTCAGCTTCTAGCTCGGTTAAAAATATTTCACATTATATAAAAAAAATTTGAGGATCTCATCTTTAACTCTGAATCACAAGTATTTGCACATTGTACCAACTGAAATCTTTCATTTCCTTTCTTTCTTCTTTTCAATAAATTTTCGTCAAAGAAAATCACAACATAAAATGAACCCTCATACCGATAGGGCATATAATTGACAATTGAAATCAATTATCCTGAAATTACATCAGAATCCACTATAGTAAGTAATAGAAAGTCACTTTTAGCCTCATAGATATTTTTAGTGACCAACGCATAATGATAGGGATAGCTATCTCCATATAATATCCCAATGTGAGTGTTCACATAAGTAGATTTCAGGATTATGAAGCTCACTCATTAGAGAAGCATATTAAGAGGACTCGCCTCAGTTTTCAAAACCAAATAAAGTTAAGAAAAATTATACTTTTTATAATAATCATACTTGTAAATGTAATGACACCATCTGGCGTAGTGGCCTCAGCCATACTATAGCAATTATATCAATGGGTTGGACATCCACTTCTTAGGCGCTCCATATCTAACTTGTAGCGTATGTAGATTAGTAACTATAATGAAGTGTGTTGACTACATGTTCTGATGAAATAGATTTCTTCCAAGTCTGGGACAATTTCTCATGATGTTTCTAGTATCACCACATTCATAACAACCCATTTGCAGTTTGGCTACTCATACTGAGTCTGTGCCGGATAACTAGAATAACCATTTAAGGAATCTCAGGCTAGTGGTGCATTAAAAGATGATTGTCCCATGGAAGTGCCCTAATTAACTGGAGCACTACGAGTATCCTGAAATTGTTTTCCATTTCCCTGCTGATACTGAAATGTAGAATTATTATGGGCATAGGAACATCGAAGGTCCTAACATCATCCCATACAAATCTCAGCTCTTACGCATATGCAAGTTTTAGAGAACTTTTGAATACCACTTAAATACATCGCAGGCCAAATATGATATGACACATGACCCACAATTTGATCGTTGATAGTGAACTCCTTTCACTTGGCGCAAAGCCATAAGATACATCCTGATAATCCACGATACTAAGCGTTATCGCTTGTACGTCACCATCATAAGACAACTCAAGCCATTCGTTTGGTACATGTCCTTCTTAGGACAGTTAAACTCACTTCCTCCAGCATCTCGGTTGCTAGTTGTACCCTTCGCTAAATAGACATCTCATACGAACCACATAGTCTCTATTACCACCAACTATCTTCAGGTCTACATCCACTTCGTGACTCTACCATTACTGCGATGATTAGGCAATTAAGTAAACCTTCTCAAGATCGTTCTTATCAACTAGATGTCAGAACTTATTGCACCCTAATGTGCACAATTGAATGATCTCTCAATACTTCTGCATTATCGATATGGATGACACGTGGTAACAATGGTTGAGCAAATTCTTGGCTCCCTTGAAATCCTTCTGTAGCATCACGAACCATCGGCGCATAATTGATACCGAGTGTGCAATTTTTCAATACACAAGTGGATGTAAAAGAATATATGATATAGGCTCTAGCTAAATAAATGATGCACGATAAGGAATGAAATGAAGTGGAATTTTCCTAACGGTTATATAGCCTCTCGTAGATAAGTACAGACGTCTCCGTACCGATCAGCGAGACTCTAATAAACCGGCCTGTGTTCTGTGACTCCTATGAACCTAGAGCTTTGATACCAACTTGTCACGACCATAATTCACCAATCGTGAACACGTCATGAGGGCACATAGTAACGATGACTAGGAAGCCTAACAGTGCGGAAGTAACATCTAATACAAAAATATTAAATCAAAAGTTAAATAACTTAAGGAAATGTATATAACTTGCCTCTTGGCACATACACTTCAACACTTCAAATTCTGAAATAGAAATCCCAAAACCCGGAATCTCATGGAAACCACAGGCTAATAGAAATGTAATACACTGCTCTAACTTCGGAATGTCTACACAGTCGAAAGAAAAGGAAAATCAAATACTACAGCTGGAATAAGATAGAGACTCCTGGTCTGCGGACGAGGCAGATATACCTCAAAGTCTCTGGTAGATGTATCATGGATTACTAATAGTGCGCCTGGCCGGAAGTACCTGGGTCTGCACATGAAAAACATGCGCATAAGAGGCGTGAGTACACCACAGCGGTACTCAGTAAGTGCCAAGCCTAACCTCGGTTGGGTAGTGACGAGGAAAGTCAGGGCCCTACTGAGATATAACATAATAATAAATATGATAATGAGGAGACAATATGAGTATAATCACAGCAGAAATCCAGCAAAAAAATAAGTAAAACAGTAACAGAGAACAAACACAACCAATGAATAAAGGTACAAACCACAACCGGATATTTATCATCGGGGATCTCCTGGTATCCCGAGGATCTCTTGGTATGCCGCACTCTCAGTCTTAGAACATAACACGTGCAGGGGGAGCTCCCGGGATGCCGTCCCGTAGTCCCAAATTTAAATCAAACAACAACGGCTCAAAATATCAAATAATTACCAAATTCATAGGAAATAATAGTAGATTCTAGCCTAATATGCTTCATAGAACGAAAACAAGGTAGTTTAAGCAAATAGGCAAGTAAGTCCACTAAACATGTTTTTCTATACTAGCACAAGCTCTAATAGCAAGTAGGATAAAGCAAATACGAAAGAAACTCAGCTCAAGTATTTTTAAGTAAAATTTGGATTTTCAACAATTAGCTCAAGTACGCGCTTGTCACCTCACGTACAAGGTATTCAATTACCAATTTCATATCTTAAGGGACAAAGTCCCCCACACAAGGTTAGACAAGCCACTTACCTCGAACAAGTGCAAGTCAACCCAAAACTACGCCTTTGCCATGAGTAACCGACTCCAAATGGCTCAAATCTATTCAATTAAATTGCATATTGTAAATAATAATGCAAGTAATTTATTCTACAATTAAATTCTAAGCTAATACGCGAAATTATATAAAATGACCAAAATACCCATCGGGCCCCACGTCTCGGAACCGGGTAAAATTTACATTTCCAAAAACCCCGCACTCTCACGAGTCTAACAATACCAAAATTATACAATTCTCATATCATTTCGACCCACAAATCAGTGATTCTATCCAAGAGGGTTTTCTACCCCTTTTCAACAAAATTCTCAGATTAAACACCAAAACTTATAATAGATTTGAGTTATACAACCAAATTGAGTTAAGAACACTTACCCCGTTGTTCTCTAAGAAAATCTGTCCAAAAATCGCCCAATCCGAGCTCCAAATCGTCAAAAATGGGAAATGGGAACGAAGTCCCATTTCCAGAACTTAAACATTTTGTCGAGGCTTTTCCTTCTTCGCGAATGCGATGCCTTGTCGCGAACGCGAAGAACAAAATGTTCAGGTTCAAAAATTGTTCTTCACGAACGCGATGCGTTGTCGCGAACGCGAAGAACAAAAGTGTTCGAGTCCATAATTTACTCTTTTCGGATAGCCTCTAGTATAATATTCATAACATTTTCTACAGGTGTCTAAATTACGATTTCTTTAGTTTTCTGGAAAATAGATATGAAGGGCTACAATTTTTGTTTTTGGATGACCTCAAAATTCTTTGTCGATCAAAAGATATGAGCTTACGAAATAGGAACTGCGCGACAGAAAAATCCTTCTTCGCGAACGCGAAGAACAAAGTCCCTGATGGAAAATCCTTCTTCGCGAACGTAAAAAAAAAATTCTCAGAGGCCAAATTCTTCTTCGCGAACGCGATAGGACCTCGCGGACATGAAGAACAACACCAAATACCAGAACAACAGTTCAAAATCTTCCAAAAATAACCTGTTGGGCATCCGAAACACACCCGAGGCCCCCGGGACCTCAACCAAAAGTACCAACACATCCTATAACGTTATTCAAACTTGTTCCAATTATCAAATCACCTCTACTAACACCCAAATCATCAAATTATATCGAATTCAAGCCTAAGTTCTTTTAAAACTTCAAAAACACACATTCGATAAAAAACCCGACCAAAACATGTCCGAATGACTTGAAATTTTCCACACATGTCTCGAATGAAATGATGGTGCTACAGCAACCTCCGGAGATCCGTTCCGACCCTCGGATCAAAATTTCACTTATCAACCGGAACTCGCCAAAATAATAGCTTTCAGCATTTCTAGCCTAAATGAGCTACGGACTTCAAAAATACATTCCGAACACGCTCCCAATCCCGAAATCACCTAACGGAGCTAACGGAACCATCGGATTTCCATTCCGAGGCTGTCTTCACACAGTTTCGATTACAGACCATTTTTCAACTCTTAAGTTCTCATTTAGGGACTAAGTGTCCCAAAACACTCCGAATCCCAACACCGAACGTCCCGGCAAACCAAAATAGTAGAAATGAACTTAGAGGAAGCAGTTAATAGGGGAACGGGGTGTAAATTCTAAAAACGACCAGTCGCGTCGTTACAGGGGTAATGTTTATCCATAATCGGATACTGAAAGGATAAACTTATTATACCCGGTATGGATAATCTTCTAAAGTGGGTAATGTTTATCCATAACCAGGTACCAAAATGATAAGCTTCTTCAGGAGGCTTATTTTCAATAGAGTACTAAATAGATAAACATATTTACGGCGGAGTCCCATATGGATAAGCTTCTTCAGGAAGCTTATTTACAATGGAGTATGAACATCCATAATATAATATATTTATAACACTCCCCCTTGGATGTTCATTAAAAGATAGTGTGCCTCATTAAAACCTTACTAGGAAAAACCCCGTGGAAAAAAATTCTAGTGAAGGAAAAAGAGTGCACATATTTAGTAATACGCATTGCTAGGTGCCTCATTAAAAACCTTATAAGGAAAACCTTGTGGGAAAAACCTTAATAAGGAAAAAAGAGTGCATTGCGTATTTTACTCCCCCTGATGAAAACCTTGTTTCAAATATTTGAGTCTCTGCATAACCAATACGATCTGCACCACTTTTGTTAGCATTAGCAATATGCATAAGTGCATAGAAATTGCACTGAGATAAAGTATTTCAGGACCAAGGAGTTCCTCATCCTGTTCTGGAGGTCGGAATAGATCCTTATTCACTTCAAGTGATCGAACACCCATTGGTATACTTAATAGGTGCGCTTTGTCCATATAAAAGCGTTTAAAGACCCTTTCTGTATAGGAAAATTGATAGATAGAGATCTCGTCTGCTATATATTTAATTTGCAGACCAAGATAAATTTTATTTTTCCAAGATCTTTCATCTCAAATTCTTTCTTAAGATATTCAATTGGCTTTGGAGCTCTTCTAGAGTTCCAACAAGATTTATGTCATCAATGTAAACAGCAAGTGTAACAAATCCTGATGACATTTTCTTTATAAAAATACATGGACAAATAACATCATTTATGTAACTTTCTATCAGAAAATATTCACTGAGGCAATTATATCACTTGCACCCAGATTGATTTAAACCATACAAAGATCAATATAATCTGATCGAGTACATTTCTCAAGACTTTGAACTATATGCTTCAGGCATTTTAAATCCTTCAGGGATCTTTATAGAGATTTAATCAAATGAGTCATATAGGTTATGACTCACATTTAAATAGCATGACATCTTCAGTTGTCTGGACAACTGGTCTGATCCTCACAATATTTCACAGTATTGTGCACTATATTGTATCAAATATATCGTCGACGGTCATTTTGTATTGGTTCGTAAGCGACATAACTTGTTGAGATCTCATCACTTTCTTTATTTTCAGGTACCTCAACTTCTTCTGGAGTTTCATGAAATGTTATGTCGTGGGCTCTTCTAGAGCTCATTTCCTCCTCATTATGATCATTTTGATCATTAGCTCCTTATCATTTTTCAAGGATTGTTACCTTTGGAACCGATTGGTCTACCACGCTTCATGCATACAGTAAACTCTATCCGCCAGGGACTTTAAATTTTAATAGGAGCATTTACAGCTGAAATATGATATTTAATTATGGACCGGCAAATGCTTCTGGCATTTGACTTGAATTATCTTCTAAGTGAGGATCATATTAATGATAATTCGATTCATATAGCATATTTTTTAGCTGTTTATTCCATTCCCCAAATGTTAGAAAAACTAACATATATCCCCAATCTTCTTTGGAAAACATATCTTTGTGCATTGTGGTAGAGAAATTAATCATATACCACACATCAAAAGATGGTAAAATATTTAGCTTCTGATCCTAAACCAATTGTGAGGGGAGGACTTACCATATATTGTTGGTCTGATGCATACAAGTACTGCTATATGCAATTTAGAAAATCTTAGACCAACACAT
The DNA here is from genome assembly GCA_026770625.1 of Nicotiana glauca. Taxonomy (NCBI): domain Eukaryota; kingdom Viridiplantae; phylum Streptophyta; class Magnoliopsida; order Solanales; family Solanaceae; genus Nicotiana; species Nicotiana glauca. The sequence continues at coordinate 276,014 of MU729206.1, forward strand.
GAAGCTTTGTTCTCATAAACAATAGTTTAGCCATTAATAGGAGGTATTCACTGCTAAACTAGCTTGTATATAAATTATCATTATCAAGATGAACTGTCTTGATTTCATAATGAGTTAATACCCTTAAACCCGCCTAAACTATACCATTTTTGTCAGTTTTCTACCTAAACTATTGAGTGTCCCCAGAAACCCCCTGAACTATATCACCTTTCGTATAAAAAACCCCCCATCACATTAGCTGTAGTGCGTGTGATACACGCCCTAATTAAACTATAAAATATGCCATGTGGCATGCCACGTGGGTAACTAATTTAATTAATACTAAAATCCACATAAGCGACGAGGGGGTTTTTATACGAAGGGAAATATAGTTCAGGGGATTTTCGGGGACACTCGATAGTTTAGGTAGGAAATTGACAAAAGTGGTATAGTTTAGGTGGGTTTGAGGGTATTAATGCTAAAAAAAAAATTAGGACGGATTTACTTTTTACATCATAAACTCAGTAAGAAGTCATTTACCCTAACATTTGAACAACCAAAAAATACACATTGAAACATATACTAATAATAAGTATCATCTTCAACATTTTCTTCTTCTTCAATTCGACGTTCCATTTTATCCTTCTGTAACCCAAGAATTATCACCTTACATTGGCCATATTAAATCACATAAAATATGATGATTTGCAAGATAATTACCCCATAGTACTTGCATCCAAAAAAACGTCTTCCCGGGTTAGCATTTTTCATTGATGTTCTCAAAGAAGCAGGTTGCCCACAACCACAAA
>MU729206.1:277995-295771 GCA_026770625.1 Nicotiana glauca
ACATGAAGATTTTCAATCTTCCAATCATTTATAGTCTCAATATGATAGCCATTTATTTTAGTAAACTTCGTGTTTACTACAACATATGTTTTGACCATAATCATATCATATGAATGACATATTTTTAAATAAGCTCTTCGAGAGCCTTCAATTATTATCCACAATCTAACATTTATCGGACACTACTGGTGTCATGTGTCTTCTAGGCAAACAGTTAGCTCTTCATGAGTTGTTGATAAATTTTGTACTATCAAATATTTCTTAGACACTTCTGGTATCATAAGAGAAAATCACAATCAAATAAACAATTATTTAAGCACAAGAAAACTCCTCTTCATAATATTGTACTACTTCAGGAGGCAATTTCAATTGTATTACTTCTTTAGGAGCAAATTTAAAATACGAAATATTGAGTATATATTCTCTAAATTATATTGCCTCTTTTGGAGGTGAATTGTAATATATTTTCATCAAGAGCGCGTTCATATTTACCATATTTATTAATATTGTCACATTCACTTCAAGGAATGAATTATTATTATCAAAAGTTCTCATCCTTCAAAAATCGAACATAATTATCTGAATGCGCACTAATCACATGAAATTGTGATGCCTCAACCTCTTTTAAAATATTTACTTCAGGAGCAAATCGAGGCGTACATTTAATATAGAGAATATTTATGTAGCTTATCTTCAATTGTAACCATAGAAAGCCTAAATTATCGCTTCTGGTGATCATAGGCATATACCACTTCTGGTGGTCAACAAAATATAATTACAATGAGATATACGAAATATAACCACTTCTGGTGGTTGTATATTTCTTGCAAAATTTGCTAGAGTTTAAGTTGATCTAATAATGCTATCCATATTCTTCAAAATGATATAAATTAGATATATTATAGTAAACATCATTATCAAATCATAACTTTTATTTATGTACATAACCAAACAACAAAAATTAAAATATTTATATTTTTACATATTCACTACCGATTACATGACGTGTTTCTCCTTGTAGGAGTGCAAAGTAATCAGTTACATCCAAATGCATGAAGTCTAAATTATATTCAGAAATAAAATTTTCTTCAGCATTTTTCTCTATCTTCTTTAGGGAGGCTTGATAAAGCTCAACCAGGTGCTTTGGCGTACGATAGGTACGTGACCCCCTTTTCCTCCACATCTGTAGCAAGCATTTTTTGCATTTGGTGCTTGCACCGCTTCATGCTTTTGTTCCATCCTTTTCCACTGCTGGTGGTGAGGAGGGTTCTTTGGTGCATTATCATTACCATGATTAGAGTTTCTTCCCCGACCATAGCCATGACCACGACTGGGGCCACGACCTCTTCCACGTTTAGCTTGGTGGAAGTTCGTCTCATTCACTTCAGGGAATTCACATGAACCAGTAAGTCGGCTTTCATGGTTTTTCATTAATAGCCCATTATATTGCTCGGCTACAAGAAGATGTGAGATAAGTTCAGAATAACTTTAAAATCCCATCTCTCGATATTGCTGCCGCAGAAGCATATTCGAGGCATGAAAAGTGGTGAAAGTTTTCTCCAACATATCATGATCAGTAATATTATCACCACATAATTTCAATTGGGAAATTATTCTGAACATAGCAAAATTATACTCACTGATAGATTTAAAACCTTGTAGCCTTAGTTGAGTCCAATCATAACGTGCCTGTGGAAGAACGACCATCTTCAGGTGGTCATATCTATCTTTTAAATTATTCCACAGTATGAATTGATCTTTAACAGTAAGATATTCTATTTTCAAGCACTCATCAAGGTGATGGCATAGGAATATCATTGTTTTGGCAAGGTCTTGGTTTGATGCCTGATTTTATCCTTGATGGTGTCTTCCAGACCCGTCGCATTAAGATGAATTTCAACATCAAGCACCCAATACATGTAGCTTTTGCCTGATATATCCAGGGCTACAAATTCAAGTTTAGAAAGATTTGACATTATATAGAAAAAGAAAGTTCGTACCTCAGATACTTTCAAAGTATTTGCTCGAGATGGCAAAGTCTCGTGCTGATAACGTGTTATAAAATAAAGATTGTAATGTAAATACAGGTATAGAGAGAAACTGATATATTATTCGAATTCAAACTGGTGTACATAATGAACTGAAATCTCTTCTATTTATAGAAGAAAGGAAGTTGTTGTGTAAGCTGCTATTATACCCGATATGGATAATCTTCTATCGGGGGTAATGTTTATCCATAATCGGATACTGAAAGGATAAGCTTATTATACCCGGTATGGATAATCTTCTACCGGGGGTAATATTTATCCATAACCGGATACTAAAAAGGATAAACTTATTATACCCGGTATGGATAATCTTCTACCGGGGGTAATGTTTATCCATAACCAGATATCGAAGTGATAAGCTTCTTCAGGAGGCTTATTTCCAATTGAGTACTAAATAGATAAACATATTTACGGCGGAGTCCCATATGAATAAGCTTTTTTAGGAAGCTTATTTACAACGCAGTATGAACATCCATATTATAATATATTTATAACACTTTTGTTATTGTTTGTTGTAATTTTCAGTTTTTTATGTCCTGTTTTGTTGGAACAATTGTCATTGGAGATTGACCCTGATAAAGTCTTGCATTTGCGGCAATATTGTTGTTCGTTTTCGCTACAAGTAGATGACTCTTAAAAGAGAGCTAGTTATATTGATACTCCAAAAGTAAAATGTTCACTCTACGAGTTCTCCTTGCTGAACTTAAGCATAGGTACTTTCGTGGTCCCTGGAGTTTTCTTCTGTTTCTTGTTGTTCTCTTCGCTGTCAGACTGCGAATGCATATGTTGCCTACTATCAACATTTCATTATTGTTTTTGCTTGTATCTTCTAGTATATTCATTTAGTTGTATTATGATTGTCGTCGTTGGATGAGTTTACTTGATTGTTATCATGTTTCCAATTGTAATTTCCATATATTCATCATATCTTGATGGTTTTCTTAGTACAATAGTAGAATATGGTACAACAATTCCAGTGAAGATATTCTTTAGTATGCTTACAAGTTTCTTGCAATATCTATTTGATCAATATTGCAAACCATGAAATTAGCAAGTTGAAACAAGATGAAGTAGCTATGGTTATGGTTCAATTTCCAGCTCAAGTCCATCTCAATCAACTTCTCCAACTTGCATGTTTAATCTCTTCCTATGATCTCCCCGTCTACTATGTTGGCTCAGCGACACATAATCGCCAAGCCACGATTCACGTCAATGCCTTACATCCTTTAGACATAGCAAAAATCCAATTCCATGATATCCCAACTCCTGAATTTGCCTCACCTCCACCTGACTTTAAATCCTTAAACAAATTCCCCGCACATCTTCAGCAATTATGGGCAGCTTGTACACTTATTCACGAGACAATTACCTCTTTCTTTCACGATATTTCTTCAAAATAAGATGAGTTGTTATTGTACATGATTCTGCAATGTCTTATAAAGTTCATGACGTTTCTTTGTTGCCTAATGCAGAATTCTATATATTTAATTGCATTTCAGTTTTCACTTTGTACTGTTTGATATGATTTTCTAGTGGGATGGTTGTCCAACTTGAAGAACAATTGCTTAAAAAGTTAACCTCCCTTGAAGGAATTATGACAGATGAAATTCGGGAACACGGAGCTTCTCAGAGTCCGTATATGGATATTAGATCAGGTGATATCTATAACACGAGCAAAGTAATCAAAGACAAGTTTCTTGATTTGTTGGTAGAAGTAACAAGTACACAGAATAAGAAATAATGGGCAATTGGACCGGTTCTACCTACTAAACTAGATCATGTCTCGAATACGAACAATATATGTTTGGAGTGGCTTAACAAACTGTTGGGAATAAATGTAGACTCGCAAAAATAATATTCATGGTATTAGTTATAAACGCGTAACACTAGGTTATGGTTAAATCAACAAGAATAGAAATACAGCAATAATGACACCATAATTTTACGTGGAAACCCTTCTGAATAAGAGAAAAATCACGGCCAAGAAGAGAAACTGATATCACTATAATGTGAAATTTTAAACTGTGTAATAACGAGTACAAATACTCCTAAGACCACTACACCCTTAAAAGAAAAAATACTCTTTTTCTTTTTCTACTTCACTAAAATATCTCTCACACTCTATTTATCTTCATAGACTATTTTCTTATAGTCTATGGAATACCTTGCTCTCTCTCTTAATGAGATATATTATCTAAGATTTTTGGTGTATTTACAACTGATAAAATGCTTCCCTATTTATAGAGAAAAAATGGGCTTGCTTATGTAACAGTAACTCAAGCAAGTACAAAAGAAGAAGACATCTTACTTAAAACATGGGGCTGGACCCCACAAATCTCCCCCTCCAAACCCATTCACCTGAAGGAGGGTGTGACGACCCGGTCGGTCATCATAAGAATTAAGTCCCTGATCCCCTATTAACTGCTTTCTCCGTGTTTGTTTCTGCTATTGTGAGTTGTCGGGAGGAAATATTTGGAGTTTCGGAGGGTTTTGGGACACTTAGTCCCTAAATGAGAGTTTAAGTTTTGGAAATTTAACTATAGTTGGAACAGTGTGAAGACTTCCTCAGAATGGAATTCTGATGGTTCTGTTAGCTTCGTTAGGTAATTTCGGGTTTAGCAGCATGTTCGGATTGTGTTTTGGAGGACCGTAGATAATTTAGGCTTGAAATGCCGAAGGTTGAATTTTTAAACTTTCTGGTTCAATAGTGAGATTTTGATCTGAAGGTCGGAATGGAGTTCCAGAAGTTGGAGTAGTTTCGTAGTGTTGAATATGACGTGTGTGCAAAACTTTAGGTCATTCGGACGAGGTTCAACAGACTTTTTGATCGAAAGCGTATTTTGAGAGTTTTTGAAGCTCTTAGGCTTGAATCTGATGCTAATTGATTAATTCGATGTTGTTTGAGGTGTTGTGGAGATTTCGTATAAGTTGGGATAGTGGTATATGACTTGTTCGTGCTTTTGGTTAAGGTCCCGAGGACCCCAGGATGATTTAGGATGTTTGATGGAAAGGTTTGGAGTTGTGAGTTGCAGCTGAAGTTTCAAAGCTGCTGTCATAGCCGCACCTATGGCTTAGGAACTGCAGGTGTGAGGCCGCAAAAGCAACAGTATCACCATAGAAGCAGAAAGGGGAAGAACCAGCAGGAGCCGTATAAGCGAGAGACTTACCAGAGAAGCGGTACCGTATCTGTGTATGGGGAGTCGCAAGTGCGGAAAGATGGGCTTAGCAATTTTTTTCATATGCGACCATTGTTCCGCAAAAGCGGGACCGCAGAAGCGGATTATCTGGGCAGAGCATATAAATAGCTGCCTTCGCGAATTTGAGTTATTCTTTCACCATTTTTGAACTGTAATGAAGCTTTTGAGGGAGATTTTTTAGGAAACCAAAGGGGAATTACGTGGAGGTAATATTCTTGACTTCATAACTCGTTTACATGTGATTAAAGGTCTAATTAATGGTGAAATATTTGGGAAAGTCAGTGCAAAATGGGTAATTAGGGCTTGAGATTAAGAGACCTTAAAGTGTGTATTTGAGGGGTCAATTGAACTTTGATTTCAGCGTTCTTGATATGTATAGACTTGAGAGAGTGTGGTATTTCCAAAAATGTAAGTTTTACCCGATTATGAGATCTGGGACCGAAGGGCATTTTGGTCATTTTGCCTAATTTCGCCTATTAGCTTAGAATTTGTTTGTAGAATCAATTACTTGAAGTGTTATTTGCATTACACAATTGAATTGAATAGATTTAGGCCATTTGGAGTAGGGTACTCATGGCAAAGACTTGTTTTCGGGTTGACTTTGAGCCGGTTCGAGGTAAGTGGCTTGCCTAACCTTGTGTGGGGGACATTCCCCTTAGGATTTGGTAATATTGATAATTGAAATACCTGTACGTGAGGTGATGAATGCGTACTTGTGCTAATTGTTGAACAATTTGGTTTTCATTAAGTAATTACTAGTATGTTTCTTTTCCTGTTTATACTACTTGCGATTAAAGGATGTTGTTAGCTTAGGAAAGCATGTCTAATTGACTTAAATGCCTTATTTGGATTACGTGCAGCATGATAGTTTAGAAATACCTGTTTTGCCTTGGTATGAAACTTGAATTGAATTTTGTACTCTTCTTGTTGTTGCTGCATGTTTACTTTGGGAGTATGGGACGGTATCCCGGGAGCTCCCCCTATATGCTTACGTTAGGACTACGGATGTGTATTTCGAGAGACCCCCTGCACTTTTATATTGGAACTACGGAATTGCACCTGGTAGATTCCCCCAGTACTGGGCATTTACATTTGGGACTACGGATCTGTATTCTGGGAGATCCCCTCGCATTATGATTTGGACTACAGGATGATATACCGGGAGATCCATTGTATATTTACATTTGGGACTACAGGACGGTATCCTGGGAGATCCCCGATTGTTATCTTTGTGTCGAGCTGTATCTCTTTCGGTGTTTACTTTGTCTTTGTAGTAGTTGTTGTTGTCCTTTATATCATTTGCTACTTTTACTATTGTACTTACTTATATTGTTTTGTTCTATACTGCTGAACCTTATATTTTATTTTAACTTCAATAGGGCCCAGACCTTCTTCGTCACTACCCGATCGAGGTTACGCTTGGCACTTACTGAGTACCGTTGTGGTGTACTCATGCCCTTTTTGCGCATGTTTTTCATGTGCAGATCTAGGTACCTCTACTCAGACTTATCGCTCATGATGCGAGACGCTCATAGAGACTCCGAGGTATATTTGTCGCGTCCGCAGACCAAAGAATCCCTTTCTACTATTCCTTTTTGTATTAGCCCTTCTATACTTTCGTTTCTTTGCTAGATATTATGGAGTTAGATGTGTTTAGACATTCAAAGGCTTGTGATCATGAGATTCTGGGTCTTGGGAAATGTATTAGCTTCGAGAGTTGTTATTGTCTATGGCGAGAGGCTTCGTTAATTACTATTTTTATTTCACTATTTCGGCTTTTAATTATTTATTTTGCAAATTAGTTATTTTTTTTCATTGTTAGGCTTACCTAGTCGTAGAGACTAGGTGCCGTCACGATCGTTTATGGAGGGCGAACCGGGGTCCTGACAAGTTGGTATCAGAGCATCTAGGTTCATAGGAGTCATGAATCACAAGCCGGTTCATTAGAGTCTCTCTGATCGGTACGAAGATATCTGTACTTATCTACGAGAGGCTATGTAACTGTTAGGAAAATTCCACTTCATTTGATTTCCTTGTCATGCGAGATTTTGATATCACAATTCTAAACTTTTGTCTTCTATTCTCTCACAGATGGTAAGGATACGTGCTACCCAAGATGATTAGGCACCAGCGCCCCTACTACAGTCGTCAGATGCCTGGGCCGGGGTAGAGGTCAAGGAAAAGCACGGGTGCACCTAGATCACCTTCGCAAGCTGCCACCGAAGAGCCACCAACAGTGTCAGTTGGAGCCCAGCAACTGATATGCCTACTGCTACTACCACGCCAACACTTCAGGAGACTCTAACACAGTTCATGAGCATGTACACAACTTTAGCTTAGGCAGGGTTACTTCCCCTAGCTGCAGCTACATCCCAGGCCAGGGGAGGAGCATAGACTCCCGCTGCCCGCACTCCTGAGTAGCAAGTGCATGTTGATTAGTCTCTAGAGATTGTCCCGGTACAGTCCAAGGATAGGGCAACGGCTTCCGAGGATGAGCAACGGAGGCTTGATAGGTTCAAAAAGTATAAACCTCCTGTCTTCAGTGGTTTAGCATCAGATGATGCTCTCAGATTTCTAAATGAGTGCTACCGTAATCATACCATGATTATTTCAGGATCGAGCGGAGTTTCCTTCGCTACCTTCCAACTTTGACGGGCCGCCTATGAGTTGTCGCGTACTTATGATTTAGACAGTACAGATGAGGCAGCTTCCCTGACTTACACTCAGTTTTCAGATATGTTCCCGAGAGAGTATGTTCCTCAGAACCTCAAGGACATATGGCGTGCAGAGTTTGAGCATTTGCGCCAGGGTGCTATGATTGTCTCGGAGTATGTTATCTGTTACACCAGCTTGGCTAGGCATGCACTAGCCCTAATTTCTACTGTTCGCGAGAGGGTTCGCCAGTTTATTGAGGGGCTTATTCCCAGCATCAGGTCTAACATGGCTCATGAGTTGGAGATGGATATTTCTTATCAACAGGTGGTGAGCATTACTAGGAGTATTGAGGGTATGTATGCTACGGATAGAGAGGAGAGAGAGGCCAAGAGGTCTCGAGAATCGTGCCATTATTCTAGTGCCCGTGCCCCAACGACAACTCGTCATGGTAGGGGTTATATGAGTTGCTCAGTTCATTCAACTCTTCCAGCAGCCAGTGGTATTCCAGCTCCTCCAATGCTTCAGGAGTCTTATTTTGCACCTCCAGTATCTAGTGTGCCTCCCATGCGGGGTGCTTTTAGTGGTCAGTCCAGTAAATTTGGACCGAGCCATTGACAGCCGTCACGTCCTCCCATAGCTTGTTTTGAGTGTGGTGACATACTCCATATGGTGAGGGATTGCCCCAGACTTAATAAGGGTGCATCTCCACAGACTTGTTAGCCATAGTGTGCCTCCCAGAGTTCTTAGGCTATGGTTATAGCTCTAGTTGCTACCCCACTTGATCATCCAGCAAGAATTTGAGGTCGCGGAGGTAGAGGTCGCCCTATATGGGGAGATTTTCTGGGAGATTCTCCTATTGTGGATCACATTTATTAGTCGTGTTTGGATGTGATGACCCGGCCAGTTGTGTTAAGAATTAACGCTTTGATCCCCTATTAACTACTTTCCCCGTGTTTGTTTCTGCTATTGTGAGTTGCCGGGAGGAATTATTTGGAGTTTCAGAGAGTTTTGGGACACTTAGTCCCTAAATGAGAGATTAAGTTTTGGAAATTGGACCATAGTCGGAACAGTGTGAATATGGCCTTGGAATGGGATTCTGATGGTTCTGTTAGCTCCGTGGGTGATTTCGGGTTTTAGGAGCGTGTTCAGATCGTGTTTTGGAGGTCCGTAGCTAATCTAGGCTTTAAATGCCGAAGGTTGAATTTTGAAGTTTCCGATCCGATAGCGAGATTTTGATCCGAGGGTCAAAATGGATTTCCGGAAGTTGGAGTAGCTCTGTAGTGTTAAATGTGACGTGTGTGCAATATTTTAGGTCATTCGGTCGAGGTTCGATAAACTTTTTGATCGAAATCGTAATTTGAGAGTTTTGAAGTTCTTAGGCTTGAATTTGATGCCAATTGGTTGATTTAATGTTGTTTGAGGTGTTGTGGAGATTTTTATAAGTTGGGATAGTGGTATATGACTTTTTCGTGCTTTTGGTTGATGTCCCGGGGAACTGGGGATGATTTCAGATGTTTGACAGAAAGGTTTGGAGTTGTGAGTTGCAGCTGAAGTTTCAAGGCAGCTTTCATAACCACACCTGTGGCTTGGGGACTGTGGGTGTGAGGTCGCAGAAGCGGCAGTATCACCGTAGAAGCGGAAAAAGGGAGAACTAGCAAGAGCTGCAGAAGCGGGAGACTTATTGCAGAAGCGATACCGCATCTGCGTATGGGGAGTCGCAGATGCGGAAAGCTGGGCTTAGCGTTTCGTCACACATGTGACCATGTTTTCGCAAAAGTGGGACCGCATAAGCGGATTAGCTGGGCAGAGCATATAATAGTTGCCATCGCGAATTTGAGATATTCTTTCATCATCTTTGAATGGGATTAAAGCTTTTGAGGGAGATTTTTTAGGAAACCAAAGGGGAATCACTTAGAGGTAATATTCTTGACTTCATAACTCGTTTATATGTGATTAAAGGTCTGATTAGCAGTGAAATTTTTTGGAAAATCAGTGCAAAATAGGTAATTAGAGCTTGATATTAAGAGACCTTAAATTGGGTATTTGAGGGGTCAATTGAACTCCGATTTCAGTGTTCTTGATATGTATAGACTCGCAAGATATGAGGTTTCCGAAAACATAAGTTTTACCCGATTCTGAGATGTAGGCCCGAGGAGCATTTTGGTCATTTTACCTAATTTCGCCTATTAGCTTAGAAATTGTTTGTAGAATCAATTATTTGAAGTGTTATTTACATTATGCAATTGAATTGAATAGATTTGGGCCATTTGGAATTCGGTGCTCATGGCGAAGATGTGGTTTCGGGTTGACTTTGAGCCGGTTCGAGGTTAGTGGCTTGCCTAACCTTGTGAAGGGGACATTTCCCTTAGGATTTAGTGTTATTGATAACTGAAATGGCTAGTTGACGAGTGCGTACTTGTGCTAATTATTGACAAATCTAGTTTTCATTAAGTAATTACTAGTATGTTTCTTTTCCTGTTTATACTACTTGCAATTTAAGCATGTTGTTAGCTTAGGAAAGCATGTCAAATTTACTTAAATGCCTTATTTGCTCAAATTGCCTTATTTGGATTACGTGCTGCATGCTAGGTTAGAAATACCTGCTTTGCCTTGGTATGTAGTTGGAATGGAACTGTGTACTCTTCTTCTTGTTGTTGCGTGTTTATTTTGGGACTACGGGACGGTATCGTGGGAGCTCCCCCTGTATGTTTACATTGGGACTAGGGATGTGTATTCCGGAGACCCCCTGCACTTTTATATTGGAACTATGGGACTGCAACCGATAGATTTCCCTAGTACTGGGTATTTTCATTTGGGACTACGAATCGGTATTCCGGGAGATCCCCTCGCATTATGAGTTGGACTATGGGATGATATCCCAAGAGATCCATTAGATATTTACATTTGGGACTACAGGACGGTATCCTGGGAGATCCCCAGTTGTTATCTTTGTGTCGAGCTGTATTTCTTTCGGTGTTTACTTTGCCTCTGTAGTAGTTGTTTCTATCCTTTATATCATGTGCTACTTTTACTATTTTGTTCTACACTACTGAACCTTATATTTTATTTTAACCTCAATAGGGCTCTGACATTCCTCGTCACTACCCGACTGAGGTTAGGCTTGGCACCTTTTTGCGCATGTTTTTCATGTGCAAATCTAGGTACCTCTACTCAGACTTATCACTCATGTGGCGAGGCGCTCGTAAAGACTCCAAGGTATATCTGTCGCGTTCGCAAACTGAAAATTCCCTTTCTACTCTTCCTTTTTGTATTAGCCCGTCTGTACTTTCCTTCCTTTGTAGATATTCTGGAGTTAGATGTGTTTAGCCATTCAAAGGCTTGTGATCATGAGATTTCGGGTTTTGGAAAATGTATTAGTTTTGAGAGTTGTTATTGTGTATGTCGAGCGGCTTCTTTAATCACTATTTTTATTTCACTATTTTGGCTTTTATTTATTTCTTCCTCAAAACGGTTTATTTTTCCGCATTGTCAGGCTTACCTAATCTTAGAGACTAGGTGTCGTCACGATGGTTCACGGAGGGCGAACCGGGATCGTGACAGAGGGTACACCGGGTTTCTTAGTTTGAGTGCATGACTATAAGTTCTTTTTACGATTTGAACTTGTCTCTCGGTACCACCTTGGTCAGCATATCTACAGGATTTTCACTCGTGTGAATCTTTTTGACTTGAAGTGATTCGTTCTCCACTTGCTCGCGAATCTAATGATATCTGATGTCGATGTGTTTTGTTCTCGCATGGTACATGGATTTTTTGCTCAGGTCTATTACACTCTAACTGTCACAATAGACAACATACTATATTTGTCGCAATCCAAGTTCTTGAAGAAATCTCGTAAGCCATATAATCTCTTTGCCAGCTTCAATAGCTGCAATATACTACGCTTTAGTTGTAGACAGTGCGACACACTTCTGCAACTTTGACTGTAATGATATTGCTCCCTCTGAAAAAGTAAACAAATATCCAGTAGTTGATTTTCTATTATCAAGGTCACCTGCCATATCAGAATCTGTATTGCCCTTCAAAATTGGATTTGATCCTCCAAAACATAATTTTTCACGTGAGCTTCCTCTTAGATACCTGAGTATCCACTTTACAGCTTCCCAGTGCTCTTTTCCTATATTTTTGAGAAATCGGCTAACAACACTAACTGCATGAGCAATATCTGGTCGAGTGCATACCATTGCATACATCAAACTTACGACGGCAGAGGAATAAGGAATCTTAGCCATTCTCTCTTTTTCCTCAATTATTGTAGGACACATCTTATTGCTCAACTTCAGATGACCAGGAAGGGGTGTGCAAACCAACTTAGCACTCTTTATATTGAAGCGTTCCAGTACATGTTCTATATACTTATCCTTTGACAAGTAAAGCTTCCTTTCATTTCTTGAACGAGTAATTCCCATTCCCAAAATCTGCTTAGCATAGCCCAATTCTTTCATTGCAAAAGAATTATTCAATTATTTCTTCAATGCATCAAACTTGGAAGCATTCTGCCCACAATCAACATATCATCCACATATAGCAAGAGGATAACAAAGTCATCATCAGAAAATCTTTGTACAAACACACAGTGATCTGAAGAAGTCTTTTTTTTATAGCCTTGCTCCCCCATAACAAACTCAAACTTCTTGTACCACTGTCTGGGAGCTTGCTTCAATCCATATAGACTCTTCATAAGTTTTCATACAAGATTTTCTTTACCTTTTGCCTTGAAGCCCTCAGGTTGTTCCATATAAATCTCCTCTTCTAAGTAACCGTGAAGAAAAGAAGTCTTTACATCCATCTGTTCAATCTCCAAATCAAGACTAGCAGTCAAACCAAGAATTGTTTGAATGGAGGACATTTTCACGACATGAGAAAATATGTCATCAAATTCAATATCTTTCCTTTGACCAAATCCCTTGACAACCAATCTAGCTTTATATCTGGGCTTAAAACTATGTTATTCAGCTTTAACTTTGAACACCCACTTGTTCTTCAAAGCTCTCATGCCCTTAGGCAACTTCACCAACTCATAAGCATGGTTCTCATGCATAGATTTTATCTCATCTTGCATGGCTTCAATCCATTGATCCTTGTGCTCATCTTCTATGGCCTCTGCATAACATTCAGGTTCTTCCCCATCAGTGAGTAATGCATACTCATTGGGTGAATAACAGGAGGAAGGAGTACGTGGTCTAGAAGACCTCCTGAGTGGAATATCTAACTCATCCACAGCTTCATGAGTAGGAGCATCTGCCTCATCAGCATTAGCATTATTATCACCATCACCATCAATATGCTGATTTGGAATATGGTTCTAGGCATCACCATCATCATTGAGCCCACCAATGTCATCCATATTTGTATGAGGAACTTGATCAAGATTAATTAAATCTTCAGAACATGGAGATTTTAGCGTCTCCACTTTGTTAATATCTCCAATGGTTTGATCATCCAAGAAGATAACATCACGACTTCTCACGACCTTCTTCTCAATTGGATAATATACCTGTAAGCAAACGCATCAAGGTCATAACCAATGAAGATGCACTGCCTTGTCTTGGAAGTTAATTTTGACCTCTCATCTTTAGGCACATGTACAAAAGCTTTGCAACCAAACACTTTCAAGTGGTCATAGGAAACATCCTTTCCATACCAAACTCTGTTTGGAACATCACTTTGCAAAGCAACCGCATTGGATAGATTAATAACATGTGCGGCAGTCAACAAAGCCTTACCCCAAAAGTAATTCGGCAACTTTGCTTTAGAAAGCAAACATCTGACTCTTTCTCTCAAGGTATTGTTCATCCTTTCTGCTAAACTTAAATTGAGGAGTCTTAGGAGGAGTCTTCTGGTATCTGATACCCTGTTGCTTGCAATATTCGTCAAACAGTCCATAATATTCACCCCCATTATCAGTACGAATACACTTCAGCTTCTCTTTCAACTGAAGCCTGAAACTACTTAAAGACACATAACACTTGGTCTTTAGTGTTCAAGATGTAGACCCAAAATTTCCTTGAGAAATCATCAATAAAGGTAGCAAAATAAAGTGCACCACCCAGAGTCTTTGTCTTCATTGGACCACATAAATCTGAATGCACCAACTCAAGCAACTCTGTCTTTCTTGAAAGAGGATAAGACTGGAAAGAAACTCTTTTTTGTTTTCCAGCCTAGAAATCCTCACATTTTTCTAATATTACACTTTAGAAATTTGACAAGAATTTCTTCTTGGCCAGAACATTTAGTCCTTTCTTGCTAATGTGGATAAGCCTCTTATTCCATAACGTTAAAGAGTTATTGCTCTCAACGGCATTCACCATATTAACACAGGTAGATGTCGTAGTCCAGTATAGACCATGGCGTTTTCCCCCACAAGCCACAATCATGGAACCCTTAGAGAGCTTCCACTTTCGAGCACCATTGGTACTGACATATCCCTCATTATCCAAAACACCAACAGAGATCAAGTCCAAACGAACATCAGGTGCATGCTTTACATTGTTTGAAACTAGATTAGTTCTAATATTAGTTTCCAAATAAATAATTCCAATACTGGCCACCCTAGATACAGTCTCATTACCCATACTCAAAGCTCCAAATTCACCCTGAGTATAAGATGAGAAAGATTCCTTCCGTGATGTCACATGAGATGCAGCACCACTGTCCACAACCCAGCGTGACTCATCACAAGCAATATTTATCAGATCCGCATCAAGGACAGTAACAAGATCTTCTGTAGTGACGGTGGCCACACGATTTCCATCTTCTTTCTATTCTTCTTTGTCTCTATTCTTCTTTTTCAAAATCTGGCAGGACTTCTTTGTGTGCCCTTTCTTCCGCACTCAATATCTTTAAGTCTGCTTCTGGATTTGCTTCTATTATGTTCTCTATTTTGGGAACCCTGATTCTTGCTTCTCCCCCTAGAGTCAGTCACCTAGACATCTGATGAGGAGGAACCCTGAGATTTTCTTCTCATCTCTTCATTTAAAAGGCTGCTCTTGGCAAGATCCATAGAGATCACACCATCCGGATAGAATTTGATAATTTAGTTCTAAGAATTTCCCAAGATCCTGTTAGGGATCCAAGTAGAAACATGCCTTGAATTTCTTCATCAAATTTAATGCCCATAGCAGATAACTGGTTCATGATCCCCTGAAAATTATTCAGATGATTTGTCATCACGGAACCATCGTGGTATTTTAAACCCAACATCTCCTTTATCAGAAACATCTTGTTATTTCTAATTTTTTTAGCATACAAACTTTCAAAGTGCTCCCATAGGGTCCGAGCATATGTCTCCCTAGAAATATGGTTCAAAATATTATCGTCAACCCACTGTCTAATAAAGCCGCAAACCTGCATGTGTATCAAATTCCACTCTTCATCTAATTTATTATCAGGCTTTTTAGTGCTGAAGACAGGTTGATGAAAATTCTTGACATAGAGCAAATCTTCTATTTTGCCCTTCCAAGTGGCATAATTTGTGCCACTCAAAGTAACCATTCTACTAGTGTTGGCTTTCATCGTTTATCACAAATACAAATACTATTTATTAGGAGACCAAAGTAATTCTTTTCTGATGTGGAAGTTCAGACTGTACTGCAACCAACAGAGCATACTCAGACAGAACCTAGACTCTGATACTACTTGTTGGGAATAAACGTAGACCCGTAAAAAATAATATTCACGGTATTAGTGATAAACGCGGAATACTAAGTTATGGTTAAATCAACAAGAATATAAATGCAATAATAATGACACCATAATTTTACGTGAAAATCCTTCTGAATAAGGGAAAAACCACGGCCAAGAAGAGCACCTGATATCACTATAGCGAGGAATTTTACACTGTGCAGTAACGAGTACAAATACTCCTAAGACCACTACGCCCTAAAAATAAAAAGCACTCTTTTGCTTTTTTCACTTCACTACAATATCTCTCACACTCTATTTATCTTCACAGACTATTTTCCTATAGATTATGGAATATCTTGCTCTCTCTCTTACTCAGATGTATTGTCTTAGATTTTTTGGTGTGTTTACAACTGATGAAATGCTTCCCTATTTATAGGGAAAATGGGTTTGCTGATGTAAGCAGTGACTCAAGCAAGCACAAAAGAAGAAGACATCTTTCTTAAAAAATGAAGAAGACTTCTTCCTTAAAATATGAAGAAGACATCTTCCATAAAGCATAGGGCTGGACCCCATACAAACAACCTCCAAGATCAGTTCTTTATATATCATTTGGATCAACTACTTCATTTTTTAAATAGGGAAATCAAGGAGCTCACGATGGGATTAGAGAAGAGGAAATAGAGGTTTACATGGGAATTGAGAGATGCTGATAGAGGAGATATCTTTACTGGAGAAGCTAGAAAAGTTGAGTTGCCAGAAGGGTTTGACAAAAGAGTAAAAGAAGTAGGCTTAGTGGTGAGAGAATGGGCACCACAACCAGAAATCTTGGCTCATTCCTCGATAGGGGGTTCATGAGTCATTGCAGTTGGAATTCTTATACAGAGAGTATTACTATGGGAGTGTCAATAGCTGCTTGGCCAATTCACTCTGACCAACCAAAAATGCCTTCTTGTTGACGGAAATACTGAAAATAGGTCTGCTTGTTAGGGAGTGGGAGAAGTGCGATGAGCTGGTGAGTGAATTTACCATTGAGAACGTCGTGAGGAAGTCAATGGAATTAGAAGAAGGTGATATAATTAGAAAAAGATCAAAATAATCGGGTGCAGTCGTAAGACAGTCAACAGAGAAAGATGGTGCTTCTCGAATGGAGTTGGATTCTTTCATTACTCATATCACAAGATACATTATTTTTTCACCAAAATTTGGCGAGGGCAACGGTTCTAATATTTTGCTTGAAGGACGTTACCCCAATGAAATCATATACATAGCCAAGAAATTCTCAATGTGTAGTAGATTATCTTAATATTGGACCAACTGTTAGGCCATGGACGCGTTGAAATGAACATGTTACATCAGAAATGGTCGAAAATATTAGCATGTCTCTTATGGCTTCAACTAAGGGAGATGAGATGAGAAGAAGATAGGCCAGCTGATTTTAGTAATGCCCTCAAAAAACAATAATGAATGCTATCATAATTCGCACTGAGATGGACTCTTTCATCGCTCACATTACTCGTTTAAATTAGCTTTACTGGTAACAATATATATGAAATTATATTAAACACTACTCTCTTAAGCATGCCAGTGTACATTTTATATTAATCGTCTATTTAAAATGCAATGTCATGGCAATCTTTTAGTGCCTTTATGTATTCAACTATGTATTATATAGGAATATCTTCTATTTTATTTATGCATTGGCTGAAGAAATGACTATCAGAATTACATTGAAATAGCTATAGTGCTACGTACGTAAAGACTTGTCATCTATCTTGACACTATATATATATATATATATATATATAGTGTCAAGATAGATGACAAGTCTTTACGTACGTAGCACTATAGCTATTTCAATGTAATTCTGATAGTCATTTCTTCAGCCAATGCATAAATAAAATAGAAGATATTCCTATATAATACATAGTTGAATACATAAAGGCACTAAAAGATTGCCATGACATTGCATTTTAAATAGACGATTAATATAAAATGTACACTGGCATGCTTAAGAGAGTAGTGTTTAATATAATTTCATATATATTGTTACCAGTAAAGCTAATTTAAACGAGTAATGTGAGCGATGAAAGAGTCCATCTCAGTGCGAATTATGATAGCATTCATTATTGTTTTTTGAGGGCATTACTAAAATCAGCTGGCCTATCTTCTTCTCATCTCATCTCCCTTAGTTGAAGCCATAAGAGACATGCTAATATTTTCGACCATTTCTGA
>MU729206.1:296038-313817 GCA_026770625.1 Nicotiana glauca
ACACTATATATATATATATATATATATATATAGTGTCAAGATAGATGACAAGTCTATATATAATTTAGTGCATTTGATATTTTAATGCCAGCCTACTAGTAATTATTTGTTCTCACCAATTAGCATATAAATTAAATGTGAATGTCAACCCTAAGGAGCAAGACCCTTGTTGTGGTAATCTATTCTGATTTAATTCAACATGTTTTATTCAAAAGGTAAATACAGTTGAACTTCTTGAATACATTTATTTCCAATCTGATGCAATTATGTGAAATTTAAACTTGTTAATTAAGTTGGGTATGGCCAATGCATGCAGATCAGCCAAGGTATTCTCAACTTGTAACAAAGTACTTGAAAATTTGACTAACTGTTAGGCAATGGACTCATGGAGATGAACATGTTACATCAGAGATGGTTGAAAATGTTGTGTAAACTTTGATGGCTTCTATGAGAGGATGAAAAGAGCAGCTAATTTGAGTAATGCTATCAAAAAACCAATGAAGGATAGGGTCATAAACCACACTAAGATGGACTCTTTCATCACTCACATTACTCGTTAAAATTAGATTTATCAGTATATTATCAAAATTATTAAAATTACTACTCTTAAGAATGGTATAATATATGAAATTATATCAATACCTCTTGTACTAACTAGATTGTGGCATGCATTTCACTACATTTCCAATGTGAATAAACACTCATCGAGTAATATGAGCGACGAAAGAATCCATCTCAGCACGGTTTATCCCCCCATCCGCTACTGATTTCTTAATAGCGTTGCTCAAATCAGCTGCTCTTTTCCGCATCCCATCACCCTCTGGTGAAGCCATCAAAGTTCTCACAACCTTTTCAACCACTTCTGATGTAACAAGTTCATCTCGACTCGCCCATGGCCTAACAGTTAGTCCAATTTTCAAATACTTTGTTACAAATTGAGAATTCCTTGGCCAATCTGAATGCATTGGCCAGGTTGCTATAGTAACTCCAAAGGAAATACTTTCCATACACGAATTCCATCCACAGCGACTCATAAAACTGTCAGTTGAATTATGTGCTAATATTTTCAATTGGGGTTTCCAATCTCTTACTATAATCTCTCCTCCTTTTATTTCATCTTCATATCCTTCAGGGAGTTGAAGTTTTCTATTTTCACTTGTAAAAACATCTCCTTTATCAGCATCTCTATGTACCTAAAGGAACTTTTGCTCGGTTTTCTCTAGACCAATCACGAGCTCTTTGACTTCTTCATTAGTAGTACCAAATGACACAAAAATAACTGAGTTTGGTTCTTGTTTGTTGATAATCGACTTAGAGTATGTATATTTTGATATATATTACCTCGCATTTTGCTCATGTTTTGATGATTTGAGATGTTTAATATGATGAATTTTGTACTAAATTATGGTATTTCTATGTGTAGGAATCATTCGGATGCTATTTGGGACGAAAGGGCGTGAATTGGAGCGAAATTGGAGCGAAAAGGCAAAAAATCAATTTTGAGGGTCACAGCCAGCGTGGGGCGCTGGCTGTGGCGCAGTTTCCGGTACTCAAATATATTGAGCGCCAGGGCCAGCGCCCCACGTTGACCTAGATGCTTGGGTCGCTAAAATGTTCTATTCCAACTTGGACTCAGTTAATTTAAACCCAAGACGCCTCCAATTGATTTAAAAAAAAAAGCCATCCTAAAACCTATTTTGAGAGGGGAACGTGATTTTGGAGAGAAAACAAAGGAGCAAAACACTTGGGAGCACGGATTTAAGCAATTCTTCCATCCCTTTTCTAGTACTCATTGATTTTATATTTGAAAACATTATTCTTGATAATTGTATGGACATGAGTGGCTAAGAACCCTATTGTTCTAGGGTCATGGGTGAAACATGAATGTTGTTGTTTGAAGTTTATTTGACGAAGTTGATTTTATCATATTGGGTTGTTTATTTAATTCTGTTTTTAATTATTTTGCTGAGTAGCTAGCAGTGAAATACTATCTACGAATCTAGAGTTGAACTCGAAAGTGGGAACTCTAGATTGTATATAGAATTAAATAGAGCAATTTCTTGAACCCGGGCATCGAGGAACAAATTCGCAATCAGGATAGACATATACCTAATTGTCTGAGTTGGTTGAAATATATGAATTGTAAATGAATTATTGTTAATCTTAATTCCATAAACATATAGGCATTAAGTTAACTGGAATAGGTGAGTAAGGACTCGGCATATTCTTATGAGTATTATCAACCCGGTCAATCAACAATCCAGATAAATTAATTAGTTATTTTAAGCCAAGAACGTAACATGGTTGTTGGCTAACTCGTGACCCTGGAATATTCTCTCCTACTGATTGTTATTCGAATTTGCTACTTCCTCCATTTCAATTTATGTGAACCTATTTCCTTTTTGGTTCGTGCCAAAAAGAATGATCCCCTTTCCTTATTTGGAAACAATTTACCTTTATGCAATGATTTATAGTCACAAAATATATGTGCCTCATTTTACACCACAAATTCAAAAGCCTTCTCTCTTTTCTTAAACTCCATGCCCAGTCAAATGGGTTTACATAAATTAAAACGGAGGGAGTATTTGTTTTGATTGATTTCTAGTTAATTCATTGCTTGACAATTTTAGTTAGTAAATTAGCCACTTCTATATTTTGTGATAAATATCTTGAATCGTTAAGTTAATTGAGCTTGAATCAATCAAAAGTTAGTCATAAGTCTTCGTGATAATGATACTCTACTCACTGATTTATTACTTGACGATCGCGGGCACTTGCATTAGTGTTTTTGGCCGCAACAAGTTTTTGGCGTCGTTGCCGGGGACTTAGAAATTAGCTACTTGACTGAATTGAGATTTTATTAGTTATTTATTCAAGTTTTAATTTTTAGTTTACCTTGTTTGTATTAACACAGGCTCTTCTCTTGAATGTGGAGGAGTAGCAGCACAAACAATCTCCTTCCTCTTGATCCTGAAATTGAACGAACACTTCATAGAGTAAGGAGGGAAGTCGAAGCTAGAACTAGAATAGAACGAGAGTTGGACATCGTAGCTCAACCACATCCAATAGATATGGCAGGTAATGCAGAGCATACGATGATTAATCACGCCCAACTATGCCTTATAAAAAGGACAAGCGATCGTTGTAAATATGATCCGGGTATTTAGCCGTGAGTCGAATCCTATAGGAAATTAAACTACCCATTACTTTTGCCAGACTCGCTGAATTATTTGTAATCAACTTCCCAGATATTTAAAATAACAATTGGTGATATTTTTACTAAGTATAACTGACTAAAGTTAAGCAAACTAAAAGCTAACTATGACTGAGTTGTAAACAAATAAGAGAAGGATGTAAGGTTGTGATTTTCCCCTATTGATGGAATCCCTTCCTGTTATGTTTCGCATAGATTTCCCAAATCATCTCTATCGATCATGAGCTCTCTTACTATCATAAATCTAATCTGAGTAATTACAATAATTTACTAGGCGCACTCTTCCGAGTTATGCTGGCTGGCTTTTATTACAGCTCACTTAGATCGCACCCAAGGTTTCGTTATCCCTAATCCCACCTTTAGACCCTCGGTTATTGATTCCTCATATACTTTGGGAGTGGTGTTGTTTAACAACTACATAAATATGCACTCTCTCCTGAATAATACATATTATGTAGGCACAGCTAATTGAGGGTCCTATCAATTAACTACAACAAGAATGTAGTTGAACAAATAGAGATTAAAATTAGCAAATAATATTAACACAACCAGAATTTCATTTATCAACAAGTTCCATCAAAACCTTAGATTAGATAATTAACTACTCATAAACATGTCATAATAACAACATCAAAGTTCATCATGAATGATAAATACAAAAGGAAGAAGGGTAGAACTTGATGTCGAATTATCCTCCTTGCCTCTTGCTTCTTCTTCCTTCCACCAGATCTAAAAAACCTGCTTAACTCTAGCCCTAAGATTGAAAATAAGCCAAAAAGATTCCCTGAAAAAATCTGCTAGGACGAGTATTTGTGGGTTTGGAATCAAGAACATATGAAATGCCTAAACTGTCCATGCATGATGCCTGTTGACAGCACCTGCGGAAGAATTCTCGCAGGTGCGGCTCCGCATAAGCATACATCCTATCGCAGAAGTGAAAAATCAAATAACTTCTAGAACCGCAGAAGTGGTCTACCAAGCGCAGATGCACAACTGTAGAAGCGGTAATCCAAACGCAGATGCAGTTTCTTGCAAAGTCACTCATCTTCGCAGATGCGGGCCTATTCACGTAGAAGCGGAGTCGCTTCTGCGACCAATCTTCTGTAGATGCGGAATCACAGGGGAGTTTTGCATGGTATTCGCCCTTTTTTTCTCAATTCCACTCTAGTTGAATTCAAATCCCTTCATTGCATCATTTGCCTGAAAATCTAACAATACACACTATAAATGACCTCATATTATAGTTAAAGGACATAAAAAAACCAAAGAAAAGATACTAGAATGAGTACATATGCTCAATTTACTCATTCCGAGTGTATCAATTTCACCAATCCATCTTAATTCATGTACCCTCACGAGAAATAAAATCCCAAAAGCACCATATTAACAATACAACATTAGGGACAAATTGACAAAGACACTCACTCTCACAAAGAATTTCATGTGTTACAATATCTCATTCCATAAGCTTGCCCTTATTTTAATTCATCACCTATTTAAGAATATTCGGTTGGCCATAAGGACTTTTTAAGCTTGTAATGTAGTTTTAGGAAAGGGTTGGATAAGCAATTGGGATACAAGTGACTGCACCCTCCTTGAACACTACTCACATTTGTCTTTCTTTTTGCACTTTGTTTCTTTTCAAACCACATATCCTCATTGGCATCTAGTTATCAACATAGAACCACCTTAAATACCTCTCTAATTTTCTTCAAGGATCCATATTTATATACATACATATATTTCTCTCTTTTGTTTATATACATACTTTTCTTTGGAGCTTGAATAATTTCATATGAATACTTTGAGGTATATGTTCCTACACTCAATGTACAACCTTACCAATTTGCACTTTGACACCACACCCCCAACTTAGGCTTTTTGCCCATTCTCAATGTTCAAGGAGAGACGAATTCAAAAGAGGGAATTATTTTACAATAAGGGAAGGGTTTGTAATGCGGTGGCCAAAGAAAAGGTTGAAGGCTCAAATAGAGTATTAGTGATACTATTTATGCAATGGTAAGCTTGAAATTCTAAAGAGGTTTTACAAATATCACAAAGATACCTAAGGTCATCCCTCCAACCAAACATAACTAACATTAGCGTTAAAAGACCAACCCGGGCAAGTTCTAGATGATAGAAGTAAACATAAGATCTATTTATACAAACACTAACACACATGGAACATTAAGACGGATCAATTTCATTTTCTAATAAGAGCATATAG
The DNA here is from genome assembly GCA_026770625.1 of Nicotiana glauca. Taxonomy (NCBI): domain Eukaryota; kingdom Viridiplantae; phylum Streptophyta; class Magnoliopsida; order Solanales; family Solanaceae; genus Nicotiana; species Nicotiana glauca. Next base: position 301,480 of record MU729206.1, read on the forward strand.
AGTAATATTATTCAAACTAATGGGCCAAGAGTCACTAAAAGAGCCAAAAAGTTATCACAAAAATTATTCTTCACCATGCAACTTGTTTTAATTTAAAACCGAAATTCGGAGGGGTATTCTTAATTCATATTTCACACACAAGTGACTAATTTTGTTAGTACAAAATAATCCAAAAGTCTCCTCCTAGAAAAACAAGACAAATTCCCTTAAGAAAGTCGGCATGCCATCCATCATAGGGAAAATTCACCCGGTTCAACACAAAATGTTCCTAGGGAAAGAACCGTAGCATAAAAAAAACCCAAGGAAATACTACTAAAGAAATAAAATAATGAAAACTACTAAAGAGGATACTAAAATAAAAGCGACTAATACTAATAACACCAAGCTACTAAAGAAAAATAATGAAAAAAAGATAAAAATAGACTAATAACACCAAGCTCAGCAAGAGCACATGATAAAACAAAATAAGCCCGTCAAGGGCACACAATATCCACAACAACAAAATAAGCTCGGCAAGGGCACACAATATCATAGTATGAATGCAGTATACTCATAAAGCCACCCCCAAATAAAAATATTGTAGTGTCCCTACTGCACAATATCAAAAGTAAAGAAAAGTAGTTTGGGGGTCTCCTTGAGGTCTGCATAAGACTAGAACACTGCGGGAGGAAGGCTTATCACTGTTGTGCTGAACTCGTAGCCTCATCATCATAATCACCATCACCAGCAGCGTCTGACATGAAGGAGTACTCATCGCTATCGTCTTTAGCCTCCACTGGTATCTTCTTGACTGGCTTCCCCCATTTGAAGATTGCCTTTATGCCTCTCCACATCTTGATCATGAATTTGCTTTTCTTATTGTTCTTCTCCTTCTCCTTCTGGAAGTATAATTGGAGATCTGCATGTGCCTTGGCCAAGTTGTCGTAGGCTATCTCGAGTCTGCCAACTAATGCTGCCATCTTTTCCTGAGACTCTTCCTGACTTTTCTGCACCTCTAAGTATCTCCACATGTCTTCCTTGGAGAATTACGTGAGCCCGTGTTGGGAGGATAAGGGCCCACTCGAAAGCTGTGACACTAAATCCCTAATAGATGTAAGCTGGGAGTTTAGCACCCCAAATGGTCCCTTAGGTGCAGCTGCCTGTGAAGATGTCTCTGGACCAGCAGCAGTAGTGGTGACGTTCCTTTTCTTGCTTTTGACTGCACTACCCTCTCCTGTCACTCTCAGTGGATAAAAGGGCTTATGAGCTGGTAACCAACGATCAGTGCTTCGCACCTCAACCTCTACCCTCATGCATAACTGTGTGATCAGCGAAGGAAACATCAACCCTACATCATTGTCCAGCAAGTACTCTCTCATTTCCCGCAAGATATAGTAACCAACATTCACAGGAATACCATCCAGGATGCATGTAATGATCAAGCCCCTGGTGTAGGAGACATCTGAGACATTCCCACAAGGTGACACCCTGTTGCAGAGGATGTAGAGCCACATTATTGCTTCAGCTGTAAAATCAATTGACTTCAAACCCTTTCTCCTATTTCCCCATTTTGCTGTCATGCTTGGAGGGTAGAGTTTTGAGACAAGCTATTCCCTGTTGTCGCACTGATCCTTCTCTCGCACCGGATCCACTGGATAGTTAGGAATCCCAAGAGTGTCATTGATATGCTCCATGCCAAATATCACTAGTTTTTCTATAACGATGAGTTGTGGGTCGGTGAAATTTATGCGCTTAAGATTTGTATAGAATTCGCAGACCCACTCCTCATTGGCTTTGCATGGAGTGGGAATGAAACATGACCATCCGGAGGCATGGAGACGGGCATAGAAATCCGGGAGCCATTCGGCCAATTTCTCCTCATTGATACCCTTTTCAAGCACTATTTTTTGGTGATGAGCTTGTCATAGTATATTCGTTGACAGTCACCCGGCACGAAATGTGAGTTATCAAATGGTTCATCAACCTCCTCCTCAATTTCATGATGTTGTAAAGCATTTTCATTCATGTTTGGGTCCATTTTAGCTCAAAGTACCTTCACAAAATCAAAATAAAGTTAGTCGGGCAATAGAATCATGTTAAGCAATTTAAAACACTGCAATTAGGCCAAAGAATCAACTTGAACGGGCCCGGTAAGGACCAGTTGCAAAGCTATTGCAAAATTTCCAGTCTGTCCAGTTTCCACACCTGCGGAAATACCATCGTAGGTGCGGTCCCGCTTCTATGGGTTTCCTTCGCATCTGTGGGTTTTCTCAATAGGACAAAAGTAGCACCTGTGGAACATTCAATGCAGGTGCAAGACCGCATCTGCGGTAGATTTTCCGCATCTGCGGTGTTCATACAAGGGTTCAGATACCCAGATTTTTTCAACATTTTTCAATTCTTAATCCCAATTTTGGCACCTAATTTATACTCAAGACTTCTAAATTAGTGCACTACATGAAACTCTGATTCTATTGAGACAAATTTTGTGGTACATAGCATACAATTTTCTTTTGGACAATTTATCAAACACTTTGCAGGCAGTATAAAATCTACTTTTCACACAATTTAGGTATTCAGATTTCCCATAAATTTGTTTCATAGTAAGAAGCACACACTAACCCACTCTCAACCAAATTCCTCACCCTAATATTATCCTAAATTAGAGGGGGTCTTGGGACTAGAGGGAAACGGACATGAAAGGCCTGAGAAAAGAAGAATGAGAGCAGAGAAGAACAAGGGAAAGATGAGTAGATGAGAACCAAGAGAAAATACCTGTGTCTTGTGTGAGTGCACTAGAATTCACGAGCAGTGGACGGTTTGGAGTATGTTAGAGATGGGGGATTTCGGGGTTGGGAGAACAAAGGAAAAGGATACCTGAGGGAAATGAGGAAATTAGATCATTAAGATTCCTCGATTACCGCACCTGCGGATTTTTAAGCACTTCTACTCATCCGCTTATGCGACAAAAGAACCGCACATGCAGTTTATACCGTATCTGTGAGTGAGTATCCGCTTTTGCATAAGCGTTCCTGTGCTTATCCAGACCGCAGCTCACTTGGGCTCAGCAGTTTGTTTCTGGGCAGCCACTGCCTTGGTGCATTCCCAATTCTCAACCTCCTCAATTTAGCTCTAAAAAATCTGAAACTTGGCAGATTAGATCAAAATAATATACTAAACTATTCTAAAAAGTAAATTTTCAAAAATGATTATTTTTTAAAAACTATGGGTTGCCTCCCACCAAGCACTGCATTTAATTTTGTGGTATGATGCAAAACAACTTTACCACTTTTCTCATCACTTGGACGATATGAATTGGGCACCTAACTTGGAATCAAGCTTGTGACCACGAGTGGTGGGGTGGTAATTTGATGATCAAGCCAAACCTCAATTTCTTCATTTTTCAGTTATTGTCTTTCATGTGAGGAATGTCATTTTGCCTTCTTGTTCCCTCAAATTGTAAGATGTATGGTTTTTGCCTTTCCTCCTCGCAATCTCTCATTGACTCGTATAGTTCCATTCCCATATCACCACACAATTCCAATATTGAAAAATGCTTGGAATGTGACATCAAACCTCCAAATTGCAATTCTTCCTGGATCTTGACATCCTCTTTTTCCCCCGAACTAGAGTCAATCTCAATCGAATTTTCATTTACATCGGATGAATCTAATTCCATATTTTTCTTGGCATCATTAATACTCATGGAGTCGGTTGGCGGATGTTCAATTCTTGATTCCTCAAAGTAGAGCTCACCTTCTTCCTCGAAATCGGACTCTTCTTGACTTCCTTCCACGCTCTCAAGTTGGTGGGCATATTAAGCCTCCACCAATACTTTCATTTGATCTTCCAAAGTGCGGATATGCTCATCATTGTGAGTCAAGCCTTGTTTCAAGTCCTTGAGTGCAAAGTTGTGTTTCTCCTTATTTTCAAGAATGCTTTCCAACATGAGCATCATATTCTCATTTTGAGCATTTGAGAGTTCTTCTTGGTTTTGATCAAGCGCCAAGGATGGATTTTTGGCTTCCACATCTAAGAAAAATTCTTGGCTATCCTTAACTTCTGAGGCTTTTTGGACCTCTAAACCTTCACGCATTTCTCCCATTTGTGAGTGCAACCTTTCAAGTGCCAAGTCATTTTGGAGACTATTTTCCAAAAGTTCCTCCATGGCACTTTGTTCTTTGTTTCCTCTTTCAATTAGGCATTCTAACATGATCTTGAACTCTCCACTTTGACCAAGCTCAACTTCCTCCACTTCCATAGCCCTATCATTTTCATCACAAAAAGTAGAATCACCGTAGCGGGGGTTTGGGAAAGGAAAGGACAAATAAACACAATACTCCCAATGACCATTTTGGCGACCACACTTATCATAAATACTCTACTCATGGGTTTGAGATTGTGCGCATAATTCACCCCCGGGAGAATGTAAATAATTTTTTCACAAGTGTGGTCCTCCATAATAAGGACATGGTTCATCAAAGTATGAACAACTATCATCCGACCAATTTTTATTAAATGATGCCATTTTTCAAAACTAAGAAAATAAATAAGAAACGAACAAGAAAAATAGACCAATGTAAGAAAAATAATTACACCAATATACACAAATTTGAACCAAAGCACTTACGTTTATTTCTCAATCAACCCAAATTATGCCAAATTATTTCAATGTATGGATTGAAAATAAAGAAAATTGACTATACTAAGAATTTTTATATTTCTTTCAACTGTAACTGATAACACCATTAATTTCCCAACAACGGTGCCAAAATTTGATCATGCCTAACTATGCCTTATAAAAAGGACAAGCGGTCGTTGCAAATATGATCCGGGTATTTAGCCTAGAGCCGAATCCCACAGGAAATTAACCTACCAATTACTTTTGTCAGACTAACGGAATTCTTCATAATCAACTTCACATATATTTTGAATAACAATTGGTGATATTTTTACTAACTACAACTGACCAAAGTTAAGAAAACTAAAAGCTAACTATGACTGAGTTTTAAACAAATAAGAGAAGGATCTAAGGTTGTGATTTCCCCTATGGATGGAATCCCTTCCTATTATGTGTCGCATAGATTTGCCTAATCATATCTATTGATTATGAGCTCTCTTACTACCGTAAATCTCTCCCGAGTAATTACAACAATTTACTAGATGCACTCTCCCGATTTGCGCTAGATGGCTTTTATTACAGCTCACTTAGATCGCACCCAAGGTTTCATTATCCCTAATCTCACCGTTAAACCATCGGTTATTGATTCCTCATATACTTTGGGAGTGGTGTTTTCAACAACTGCCTAAATATACACTCTCTCCCGAGTAATATATATCACATAGGCACAGCTAATTGAGGATCCTGTCAATTAACTACAATAAGAACGTAGTTGAACAAATATAGAATAAAATAGGCAAACTATATTAACACAACAAGAAGTTCATCCATCAACAAGTTCCATCAAAACCTTAGACTACATAATTAACTACTCATAAACATGTTCATAATAACAACAGCAAAATTCATCATGAATGATAAATATAAAAGGAAGAAGGGCAGAACTTGATGTCGAATTATCCTCTCTGCCTCTTGCTTCTTTTTCCTTCCACCAAATATGAAAAACCTACTTAATTCTAGCCCTAAGACTGAAAATAAGGCAAAAAGATTTCCTGAAAAAATCTGCTAGGACAAGTATTTGTGGGTTTGGAATCAAGAACATGTGAAATGCCTAAACTGTCCAGGTTTGATGCCCATTGACTGCACCTGCGGAAGAATTCTCGCAGGTGCGGCTCCGCATAAGCGTACATCATATCGCAGAAGCAAAAAATCAAATCCTTTTTTCGCTCAATTGAACTCAAATTGAATTCAAATCACTTCATGGCATTATTTACCTAAAAATCTAACAATACTCACCATAAGTGACCTCATATTATAGTTAAAGGACATAAAAAAAACTAAAGAAAAGAGACTACAATGAGTGGTAAAATCACCACTCATCAATGATTGAAGCTGCAAGGCCCAATCTTCCTAATATGAGTCAAGCTATTGTGAAACCTGAGATCACAGGGCATTTTGAACTCAAAAAGTACATGGTACAGCTGATTCAGTCCACAGGGCAATATGTGGGTCTATCTCATTAAGACCCGCAGAGGCACATTCAGAATTTCATGAAAATTACGGACACTTACAATTATCCGAACACTTCCAAGGAATATGTTAGGCAGACATTTTTCCCCTTTTCAACACTTGGGGAAGCTACAGAATGGTTGCAAAAGGAGCCCACGAACTCAATCCACACTTGGAAATCAAGGAAATTCTTAATCAAGTTTTTTGTAATACCCTGTAAATTTAGTTTAGGTATGAATGAGTTATAGAAGTATTAAGGTTATTTTTTGGACATGTGAAGTCCCATAGGAATGATTATGGGTAAAATAGTTGTTTCAAAATCAAGATGGAAGTGAGGTGCATAAGATTTGACAAAATCGACTAAGTTTGCAGAAGGTCTATCTTCCAGAAAAGTTTAGTAAAATTGTGTAAGGAATTTGGGAAAACTCAAAGCATGAAAGTTGTAGTACTTTGAAGTATCTTTCCAACTATATATTATGTAGCCCAAACAGATATATGTGCAATACGTTATATGCATTTTACAGAATAGTATATGATATGCGCGTCCTGTAGCGCGCCCCTAGAGCGGCCACGCTTCTTTTGAGGCAGTGTTACTGCCGTTTTGTGAGGTCAGTAGTGCGTTCAAGTATTCATGTGTGTGGGAGTGCTCGTGGGTTCGTTTTAAAGCCATATTTCGTCTCCCACAGCCCTAAAACATAAAAACTTTCTCTAGAAAGGGGAACTCTCAAAAACCAAACTCCTTAAGGGTCCTTCCACCACCCAAGGTAAGTTATAATGGTGATTCTAAGTTAATTTCAATTTTCCAACATCTTATTAACATGGTTAAACCCTCCATATCATTAGATATTTGCTTGGGACATTGTTGTTGAGAGAAGGAAGCCTAAAACTTGAATTCAAAGGGTTGAACTTCAAAAAGGTAATGTCTTCATCCTCTAATTGATTCTAGCAATTGTTTAATGACTATAAACCTAGTTCATGAGATATGAGTTAATGAGTTTGATAGAAAAGCATGAACGATTATAGGTTTGGGGTGTTGTTTACCTTATGGGTGATAAAGAATAATGTTGATTATAACCATTTGAGACTTTAGAATTTATCTAGGAGCAAGTGAAAGGGTTATTGGGTGTAGATACACTATTAATAAGGACTATGAATATTTATTCTCACCAAGTGTTTGATAAGATGTTAAGTGACCAAAACATGAGCATCATAGCTAATATCGAATCCCTTTGACTTGTATTGCTATAGACTAAAGTTGAAAGAGGTTGACAAACATTGTATTACACTCAAGAGCAGGAAGTTAAGGTATGTGAGGCTAACTCTCTATGTTTTCCCTACACTACATTTCTTTTACGACGTTACTAATTGCCTCAGAAATATTGCTTAACCTAGTTCCTTGAATTGTTGTAGAAATTCTATTCTTTAGCTTCATAACTCGTTCATGACTTTCGTTCTGAACATTGTGAGCTTAGTGCATATTCAATATAGACTTGCATTTGATGCCCCCGAGTCTTAGTATAGATTACTCAGTTGTGACGACCCGACCCGTTGTCACGTGAGTTACCGTCCTATTTTCCCCTTATTGTGATGCTTCATCTTTTTATATTGGTATTTTAGTTGATCGAGTGTAATTGAATTGGTTTTGGTTAAAAATAAGGCACATAGCCTCTTAGAAGGAAGCTTGTTTTAGAAAAGTCAACCGGGAATTGACTATATGGTTAGAGGGCTCGGATGTGAATTCGGTTAGCTTCGGGGGATGATTTGTGACTTAGGAGTGCAATCGGAATCGAATTTGGAAGTCCGGTATAGAATTAGGCTTGAATTGGCGAAGTTGGAATTTTGGCGAATTCCGGTTGATAGGTGAGATTTTGACCTGAGGGTCGGAATGGAGTTCCGAGAGTTGCAGTAGCTTCGTTAGATGATTTTGGATATGTCTGCAAATTTTCAGGTCATTCGGACGTCGTTTGGTTGGGTGTTTGATCAGAAATGCATTTCGGAAGTTCTTGAAGAACTTAGGCTTTGATTTGGTGAAATTTGGTGATTTTGATGTTAAAGATAGTGTTTCGAAGGTTCGAGCAAGTTTGAATGAAGTATTACATCTTATCTGTGCTTTTGGTTAACGTCCTGGAGGCCTCGGGGTGATTCTGGGTGATCAAACGGGCTCTTTTGGTTTTTGAAGCGATCAGATTTTTGTTGTTGGGTGTTGCAGAACTTTTCTTCAGCGCGTTCGTGTGGGGTGTAACGCGAACGCGTAGAGTAAATTGGAGGACTTGGAATTTAGCCTTCGCGTTCGCGTAGGGTAGGTCGCGTTCGCGTAGTTAAGGATTTTGCTTGATCGCGTTCGCATGAATGGTAATGCGTTCGCGTAGGCCTGGGAGGTGGGCCATCGCATTCGCGGGAGGAGTGCACGCGTTCGCGTAAGAGGGCCTGGGAGCCCAGTTCTGGTAAAGCATCGCGTCCGCGATGAGTGAGATGCGTTCGCAGAGAGAGAGGACTGTTGGGCATCGCGTTCGCATTGAAAGGGTCGCGTTCGCGTAGTGCATTTTTGAGTTTTAAATTTTTTTTTGGTCTTCGCGTTCGCGTGGCTATGGTCGCGAACGCGATGAAGGAAATACCTGGGCGGACAGAATGGTTTTTTAACATTTCATCCGCGAACCAAACCCATTTCTCACCATTTTTTTAGCAAGCTTGAGATCTTTGGACGGGAATTCAAGGGGTTTCGATTGGGAATCGCTGGAGGTAAGTTTTATGAGTTAAATACATGCTTTTATGGTAGAATCATCCTTGAAATTCATGAAAACATAGCAAAATTATAAGAAATTAGGGCTTGGAGCAAAAACTCTAAATTTGGGATTTGAAGGGCCATTTGTGGTCCGAATTGGGAGTTCTTGGTATGTACGGACTCGTGGCGAGACGAGGATTCCGGAAATGCAAATTTCAAAATTTTTTGAGAAGCGGGCCCGGGGCTCGGATTTTGCTAGTTTCGAGATTTTCGTTATATTTCTATTGTTTTCGATTGGGTGTTGTTCCATTAGCCTATTATGATATATTTGTATTGATTTTGGCTAGTTTCGACGCACGTGGAGGCCGGTTTGAGGAGCAAAGGCATCGCGGGCTAGAGTTTCTGCCGGATCGAGGTGGGTAATACTTGTATATGATGTCCTGAGGGTTTGTAAACCCAGGACTTGCACATCATAGTGCTGTATTGAGGTGACTTGCACGCCGGATAACGGGTGTGGGGTAGAGCACCATTGGGGATTGTGACTTGGTCCGTCCCGCTTAATAAAAACACTACCTAATTGCTTGAAATTGAATTGACACCCTAATAAAGATATTAATTATCATGAACTGGACTGATTGTCATTTTTTGTGCTTCGTGCCGAATATTTGAATCCTTCAGGGATTGGTATCACTGTCTTGGCAGTACTGTGCATATTTTCATCTCAGTCTAAGGTTTTAAAATAGTATTCTTGCAACTCAGCATTTTTATAAGATTTGAAAACTTAAACAAGGGTTGATGATGTTTAGCTGTGAGCTGCTATGTTACTATTGTCCAAGGGGCTTATGTGCATTCATGACTATGCATGGATCGGGCTGCATGCTGCAGCGGGAGTGATATTGATATTGCGCTTGGGCTGTAGGAGCCCCTCCGGAGTCTGAACCCCCACAGTGAGCACGGGCGCCTAAATGGATCGGGCTGTACGCCACAGCGTCATGTGCATTGCATTGCATTCATGCATTGGTTCTACTTGTACTACGTGGCATGACATTTAGCACTCATACATTACTGGCATACATATGTTATTTGCCTTGTTGACCAGATACACTGGTGGAAATTGTTAAGGAGTGCTGAGCCCAAGGGGCTGACTTGAGTGCAGACTTGCACTGTTTGATGTTGTACCCAGGTATTGAACTGTTAATAATGAAAGAAAGAGATGTTAAAAAGAGATTTAAAAATTTACTCATATATGTTAAAAAGGAATACCATGAAAGTGTACTGCAGTTTAAAAGATGATTCTGTATTTTATAGCACGAAATAGTGCTTTGTGTGGTTTTCTTTTCCTCAGCATTATTTACTTTTATTACCGCTGAGTTGGAAGTACTCACTCGACTCCCTGCACCATGTGTGCAGATTCAGGTATTTGGAAGCTTAGCTGAGCTTTGTGCTGATCCAGAGTTTCATTTGAGATCGTCGAGGTAGCTGCCTGGCGTCCGCAGGACCCGACATTTCCCCTTATCACTCTGTTGTTTTGTTTATTCCGCGTACATTCAGACTTGTAGAATTATTTTTAGTATTGTCATGATATTCTGATAGAGGCTCTTGACTCGTGACCCTAGGTCTTTGGGAAGTTATGTTGTTCTGTGAGATTTTTGGGATATTTTTATAACTATCAGCATATTTGGTTTATATCACTATTAAGGATTTCTAAATAAATGGTTTATGAGCTCTAAGCTCGGGTTGAGAGCACATTTGGTCGGGCTTTCCTAGCCATTGGGTTGGGCGCCATCACGACCGGGTTTGGGGTCGTGACAAGTTGGTATCAGAGCCTAGGTTACTAGGCCTCATGAGTCTTGAGCCGGTTAGTAGTGTCTCGCGGATCGGTACGGAGACGTCTGTATTTATCCTCGGGAGGCTGCAGACATTTTAGGAAACACTTCACATTCTTGGAATTCTTATCGTGGGTACTTGATTCAGCTTGAGATGTAATTCTTGAAATTCCTTCCACACGTCTGTATGCGCACTCGAGCGCTTAGTAATATATTTGCCTTGATGGCTTGTGATTCCCCGATCGAGGGGCGAGATATAATCTCCGTGAGTTAATGTTGGGCCAGTCGGGAGGACTTGAGGCCGGATCTTTGCCTATGGCTTGAGCACCGAGGTGCTGATTTTGCGAGCTGGCATTATGAATTTATATGATCAGTATTGTCCCTAATTGTGGAAATGGCGGCTTGATAATGGGTGAGCTGTTAGGTGTTCGATTCTTATTGTGATATGTTGTGTAGCCCGAGCTATGGGCGTGGAGAATATTTTCATGTCTCTTAGTGGAAAGGTAAGTGCGTTATGTGCGGTGGTATGAGTTCAAACTTAGGAAGACTAATTGATTGTGCTATGTGTATCATGGTGGAAGGTATGTTGAAATACTAAATTGAGGCGAAGCAGGTGGGTTATCTCTTGCGGAGTGTCCTTAGGTGGGTTGATTCTTATGTTTAATTGAAAGGTATTTTGTATGTATTATGATTTGAATAGGTGCGACGCATGTCCCTGTATCAATTCTGATAATATAATTCGTGTAGTATTGAGATTAATGTTATTGATATACATTTTGATGTCTTGTCGAGTTGTGGACGTGTTGTTAGGATGGTTTTGGTGATTCTCTGGCAGGTGGATATGCCAAATTACAAAGGAAACTCTATCGAAATTTTTGGAAAATTTGGGACTTAGTAAAAAAAATTGTGTCGCCTAAAGGGTGGGCTTAACTGTTGTGTGAATGAATTGCAAGAATTGCAGAAGAGTTAAAATTTCTGATGATTCGTGTCTCCACAAGCTTGTGAAAGAGTGAGTTTAATCTCAACATGATACTACGACAGCAATAGAGTATATATGTTGTGATATATATGGCTTCGAGCCAAGTTGGGGAGGTTGCTATTGGTTAGCTTATTGCACTGTTGTGTGCTTGTAATGACCCGACCCGTCATTTATTGTATTTCAGCCCCGTTATCCCCGTTATATGTTTTCCCGTATGTTAATATGCGTGTTTGGTGAGTTTGAAGTGGTTTGGGTGGAAATTGGATAGAATTGAGACAAATAGTCTCTTTAAGAAAAGTTTAAGTTGGAAAAGTCAATCCGACGTTGACTTATGAGTTAGAGGGCTCGGAACGGATTTCCGATCGCTCGACTAGTTTTGGAGGATGATTTGTGACTTAGGAGTAAAAACGGAAGTGAATTCGGAGGTCCGGAGGAAAAGTTAGCTAGGTTTGGTGAAGCTGGAATTTTGGAAGAATTCGGTCGATAGGTGAGAATTTGATCCGAGGGTCAGAATGGAATTCTGAAAGTTGAATTAGCTCCGTTAGGTGATTTTGGATATGCCTGCAAATTTTCAGGTCATTTGGACGTCGTTTGGTTGGTTTCGGCATCGGATATGAATTTTGAAAGTTTAAGTTTAAGTTTGAATCGAATTCTAGGATTTTGGTGATTTTTGATGTTTAAGGTAGCGTTTTTATGATCCGA
>MU729211.1:13699-26321 GCA_026770625.1 Nicotiana glauca
CAGAAAGATTCTTCGCTATCAACAAAATCTCCTTTAGTAAAAGTGTTTTACCTCCAGAAGGAGCTGCCCACAATAAAGCTTTGCACCTGACAGTCAAATGTGAAGGTTATTACGTTAAGCGGGTCATGGTAGACGGAGGCTCAGGGGTTGACATCTGCCCACTCTCCACTTTGCAAGGAATGGAAATAGGGACAGGAAGGATTCGTCCAAATAATGTTTGCGTGAGAGCCTTCGATGGGGTTAAAAGAGATACCATTGGTGAAATTGATTTGATACTGACCATAGGCCCGGTGGATTTTGAGGTGACCTTCCAAGTGCTGGACATGGATACATCTTACAATCTTCTTCTGGGAAGGCCTTGGATCCATGCCGCAGGAGCTGTGCCCTCAACCCTCCACCAGATGGTGAAATTTGAGCATGAAGATCAGGAGATCGTGGTCCAGGGGAAGGTGAGCAGTCCATATATCGTGACCCATCTATTCCATGCCTGGAAGCGAGGGAGGAAAGTTAGCACATTTTCTATCAAGCCTTCAAAATCGTGGTAGCTGATCAGTATGAGGAAGGACGTCCATGCCCCAGCCTTTTTTATCCAATGCTTCGATCATGGTAGCCAAGGAAATGATTAGAAATGGTTTCAAACCAGGAAACGGATTGGGAAAAGCTTTGCAAGGAATAGCTGAACCGGTAACACTACCTGCAGCAAAAAAGTATTTCGGGATGGGCTTCCACCCTACCCTGGATGATGAGATATAGGCCAATGAAAGAAAGAAATATAGATGGATTTTGCCGCAACCACTGCCACATCTCTATGAGACCTTTGTCAAGCCCAAGTATGGTATGGAAGAGGATGTTGAGGTGTTTACGGCTGATGAAATAGAAGATATCTGTGAAGCTATGAGGCAAATGCTTTATGAAACCAACATGCTCCAGCCAGGAGAAGGGACTAGCACCGCTGAGGTGCTCTACATGGGACCAGACGCCAAACTCCAAAATTGGAAGGCTACGCCTTTCCCGATCAGGCGGGAGTCCCGGTAGACTAGCCTTGTCACCTTTACTGCATCTCGGGTTATTTTAGGGTGTAACTCGGATGTTTCTTTTAGTTTCTTATTTTTTAAATTCATGAATGTAAACCCTGTTATTTTCTTAAAATTCCAAGAAATGAAATCAATATTTCATCGTCCGTTTTATCTTTAGTCTCTCTGATTTTGTTATTTTCCCTTTTATCTTTTCTTTTCAGTTATAATAATGCGGCTTTAAATACATGACATGCTTGCGTACTTCATGCCCCAACTCAAACATGCTGTCTAACTGTGAAATAATGAATCAAGAATCGAAATATGATGAAGAAGAGGCTTTTAGGGAAATAAACCGATAATTGTAACAATTTGAGAACAAACCTAAGCCAAATCTGAATGACACTAAACCGGTTAATTTAGGAACTGCCGAAGAAATAAGGGAAACCAAAATAAGCATTCACGCAGATGAGAAAACTCGAGATGCCATAGTCCAACTCTTGGTTGAGTTTAAAGATGTGTTTGCTTGGTTATATGATGATATGCCAGGATTGAGTGTGGATCTAGTGGTGCACAAATTACCAATTTACCCCGATTGTCCTCCAGTGCAACAAAAGCAAAGAAAGTTTAAAACCGATATCAGTGATAAGATCAAAGAAGAAATCACAAAACAGTTAAAAGCAGGGGTAATCTGGGTGGTCCGATATACTAGATGGTTAGCCAATGTGGTTCCTGTGTCAAAAAAAGATAGGAAGGCCCGGGTGTATGTGGACCACAGAGATTTGAATAGGGCGAGTCCCAAAGATAATTTTCCACTGCCCAACATCCATATCCTTGTTGATAACTGCGCCAAACATGAAATACAGTCCTTCGTAGATTGTTACGCAGGATATCACCAGGTGTTGATGGATGAAGAAGATGCTGAGAAGACAACATTCACTACAACCTGGGGCATTTACTGCTATCGGGTCATGCCATTTGGGCTGAAGAATGCCGGGGCAACCTATATGAGAGCCATGACCTCCATTTTCCATGACATTATGCACCAAGAGATAGAGGTGTATGTGGATGATGTAATCATCAAGTCCCGAACTCAGAATGACCATGTTCAAGATTTGAGAAAGTTCTTTGAGCGGCTATGCAAGTATGATTTGAAGCTAAATCCGGCCAAATGTGCCTTCGGAGTTCCATCAGGCAAGCTTTTGGGTTTCATAGTCAGTAGAAGAGGGATCGAGCTAGATCCAACAAAGATAAAAGCTATTCGAGATCTACCCCCTCCAAAAACTAAGAAGGACGTGATGCGTTTACTGGGCAGTTTGAATTATATTAGTCGGTTCATTGCTCAACTGACTACCATGTGTGAGCCTATATTCAAACTATTAAAGAAAGATGCAACAATCAAATGGACGTTCGAATGTCAAGAGGCCTTCGACAAGATCAAGGAATATCTGTCAAATCCGCCGGTGTTGGTCCCACCTGAGCCAGGGCGACCTCTTTTCTTATATTTGACGGTGTTGGAAAATTCTTTTGGTTGCGCTCTGGGGTAACACGATATAACCGGCAAGAAAGAGCAGGCAATTTACTATCTGAGTAAGAGGTTCACTAGCTACGAGGTCAAGTATACTTTGTTGGAAAGAACATGCTGTGCTCTGACGTGGGTTGCTCAGAAGTTGTGACACTATTTGCAAGCCCACACTACTTACCTCATAACCAGGTTGGATCCTTTGAAATACATATTCCAAAAACCGATGCCCATTGGGAGACTGGCAAAATGGCAAATCCTGCTCACTGAAGTCGATATAATCTATGTTACTTGCACGGCAATGAAAGCCCAGGCATTAGCAGATCATTTAGCAGAAAACCCGGTTGATGAGGAGTACCAACCATTAAATACGTACTTCCCAGATGAAGAAGTTAATTCAGTAGAACCTATCTCTGAAAACACTTATGCTTGGAAAATGTTTTTTGACGGAGCGGTAAACGCAAGAGGTGTAGGCATTGGAGCAATCTTAATATCACCCAATGGTCAGCACTATCCAGCTACAGCTAGACTCCGATTCTTCTGCACAAATAACACAGCTGAATATGAAGCCTGCATCATGGGCATGAATATGGAAATCGACCAGGAAGTGGAAGACTTATTGATAATGGGGGACTCCGATTTGATTATCCGGAAAGCACAAGGGGAGTGGGAGACTCGAGACATTAAGCTCATCCTGTACCGGCAACACGTGGAAGATCTCACTAAACGCTTCAAGTCAATAGAGTTCAGGTACATTCCTCGATGCCACAATGAACTAGCTGACGCACTCGCCACTTTAGCTTCAATGCTGCCTTACCCAGGCAATGCTCATATTGATCCCCTGGAAATTCAAATCAAAGAAAGGCACGGTTATTGTAATGCGGTTGAGGTGGAACCCAGCATTCAGCCTTGGTATCATGATATCAAAAGATTTCTGAAAACACAAGAGTACCCCGAGCAAGCCACTGGGGACCAGAAGAGAACCATTAGACGACATGCGAGTGGTTTCTTTTTAAGCGGTGACGTTTTGTATAAAAGGACTCCGGACCTCAACTTGCTAAGATGCGTTGATGCCGAAGAAGCCGGAAGAATTATGCATGAGGTGCACGCAGGGGTATGCGGACCCCATATGAACGGATATATTTTGGCAAAGAAAATCTTGCGAGCAGGATATTATTGGATAACCACGGAGAAGGATTGCTTCAGCTTCGTTCGAAAGTGTCATCAATGCCAGGTGCACGGTGACTCGATTCATGCACCTCCAACGGAGCTTCATCCGATGTCAGCACCTTGGCCGTTTGTTGCCTGGGGTATAGATGTCATTGGGCCAATCGAGCCGAAAGCTTCAAATGGGCATAGATTCATATTGGTTGCAATCGATTACTTTACAAAATGGGATGAGGCCATCACTCTCAAGGCGGTCACTGAGAAAGCTGTGGTAGATTTTGTACATTCCAATCTCATTTGTCACTTTGGTATTTCTGCAACTATCATTACCGACAATGCGGCAAACTTGAATAGTCGTTTGATGGGAGAGGTATGTGAACAATTCAAGATAACGCACAGAAACTCTACCCCTTATCGGCCAAAAGCTAATGGTGCCGTCGAAGCAGCAAATAAAAACATTAAGAAGATTTTGAGAAAGATGATTCAAAACTCCAGGCAATGGCATGAAAAGCTGCCTTTTGCGTTACTCGGATATCGCACCACAGTGCGTACATCAATCGGAGCCACCCCATACTTGTTGGTTTATGGAACCGAAGCAGTCATACCTGCAGAAGTAGAAATCCCTTCGCTTCGTATAATCGTTGAAGCAGAAATCGAGGACAGTGAATGGGTTAAAACCCGGCTAGAGCAGTTGTCACTAATTGATGAAAAACGGATGACCGCAGTGTGCCACGGGCAGTTGTACCAACAAAGAATGGCCCGCGCATATAACAAGAAAGTACGTCCCAGGAACTTTGAAGTGGGACAGCTTGTGCTCAGACGCATTCTCCCTCATCACCAAGAAGCAAAAGGAAAGTTTGCTCCCAATTGGAAAGGTCCATACATAATCCGAAAGATTTTTCCAAAAGGAGCAGTGTATCTAGGAGACATTGAAGGAAACGATCCTGAAACAGCAGTCAATGCGGATGCAGTAAAAAGGTACTATGTCTAGACTTCCTGGGGTGATGGCTTTGGTGCAATTGAGATGACGAAGGCTTTCCTTTCCGCTACCCTAAACACTATCAATCCTTCGTAAACCCTTTGAGCTGGTTCCATTTCTTTGATTACCCTCTTTGGAACCCGGAAGTACGAAAAGCAAAAAAAAAAAAAAAGAAAAGAAAGAAAAGAAAAAAAAATTATCTGCCTGAACTACGTTTTGACATGATCCCGAAAGGGTACGTAGGCAGTCTCTCCCTGAGGTTCGGTCACACCAAAACAAAAATCCAATTACCCCAAAAATTGAAACTAGGGCAGATGATATTATGGTTCGATCCTGAATCCGCTGAAATGGTTCCAAAGTTGTAAATTCCACCCAAAATCCTTTTACCCCAAAGACCTTATCCAAGTCCTTCCGATCAATTGGCAAAAGCAGGGGAGTAAAAAACGACATTGTTGGAATCAGATACAATTCAAATTGAGAGAAATAAAATGAGAGAGTCTTATCGGTGAAAACCTTCGGGCACCATAAGGCGATGGTGAGTAGAGAAAATGAAAATGAGAGAGTCCTCTTAGTGAAAACTTGCAAAGAGCACTATCAGGCGGCGGTGAGAAGAGAAATGAGAGAGGTCGATTGGCGAAAGCCCGCAAAGGGCGCTGTCGGCCGAAAAGAAGATATCTCATCACTAAAAGAGTCCTGGCAAGGTTCCTTGGTTTTGAAATGCGTATCAATGGGTTCACGAGAAGCTGGAAAGTTTGTGTGGGTCGTGCGTCCAGTTCAAGAAGCATGTCATGTTCATTTGGAGCTAGCATGCACACCCCGGATAAGTCCTTCTTTTCCCCCTAAAAGGGATGCTTCTCCTTAAACTCATTCGCTTGACTTTTGTATATTTCTTCCTTGAATCCCTTTCGATTTAACACCGATTCTGAAATTACTACAAAGAAAGGTGGCAGGATTAGTTCTATCAGGCTCCGCCTGGTCAGAGTCAAAGAAAATGCCCAGCCTTAGCGAGTGCGTCAGGCCAATCCCGACTGACCATAGTGTTTGATGTTCTCAAAGCAAAGACATTTGAAAAGAAAGAAAGTCAAAGACAAAGCTCCCGAAGGCAGAATTAGTGAAAAGGACAGAGCCCACACAGGCGAGTCATAATGAAACCCTGAGAGTTGAACCCAGTCGGTTTGAAAAGAGATTCACCCTTGAGGCCAACAAGCAGCAAACTTCTCAAGGGAAATGGGGCCGGGATCAAGAGATTAGGATGATCAAGGCCACAAAACCAACCATTGTTTCAAACTAACAAACCGCTCTTTGTTGAAAACAGGTGTAATCAAAGCAATCATGCAAGAATGTAGGTGCAATCCAAAAGAAATGAAATGTGCAAGTGCTGAAACAGCTTTGTAACAAGGAACCGATCAAAAGGAAGTTCTCCCCCGTATTCTTTCATGCTTCTTGCTAAATAAAATGGGAAAATATATAAAACAAGAGAAAAAGAAGAAGAAGAAAGAAATGAAAATGAAAACCCTAAAAGAAAAACAAATCATGGTAGCATAGGACCCTATGCCTTAACCATCTCGGCATAACCCGAGGACCGCCTTGGCATAACCCAAGGACCATTTTCTTTTATCACGGCATAACCCATGGACCTCCCTGGCATAACCCTAGGAGCTTTTTCTTTCTAAATCCCGGCATAACCCGAAGATCTCCCTGGCATAACCCTAGGAGCTTTTTCTTTCCAAATCCCGGCATAACCCGAGGATCTCCCTGGAATAACCCAAGGACCATTTTCTTTTATCCCGGCATAACCCATGGACCTCCCTGGCATAACCCTAGGAGCTTTTTCTTTCCAAATCCTGGCATAACCCGAGGATCTCCCTGGCATAATCCTAGGAGCTTTTTCTTTCCAAATCCCGGCATAACCTGAGGACCGCCTTGGCATAACCCAAGGACCATTTTCTTTTATCCCGACATAACCCGTGGACCTCCCTGGCATAAACCTAGGAGCTTTCTCTTTCCAAACCCCGACATAACCCGAGGACCTCCCTGGCATAACCGTAGGAGCTTTTTCTTGCCAAAGTCCCGGCATAACCCGAGATCCTTTTTCTTTTCCGCCATAACCCGGTCATCTTCTAGCATAACCTGGATTCGTTCATAGAGATACACAATCCTGATTTAATTGCTTAGATATGTGTCACAACTAACTCACGAAATTTTCCTAGTGAAAACTGGGGCAGAAAATTTCGTTCGTTTGTTTGTTTTAGTATCTTAAGCAGGTTGATCTCAAGACACAAGGTGCGAGACAGCTAATGTAATAAATCTCAAATTCAGAATCAAGAAAAGAAGAAAAGAACAAAAGAAATGGATTCAAACATGAAGCAAGTAAAGGTGCGGATTGCTCAAAACCTGATTGAAGTCATAAGCTCCGCTGATCCTATCTTGACCCAATGCTGCATGAAGAAGTAAACACCTACAAATTACGAGCATCAAGATTCAGATCAGAGTCCATAGCAAAATTAGCTAAGACTCAAGATCAAGTTTCAAAAGAATCATAGATAAGAATTTATAACTCATAGTTGATAGGCATAGCTAGCTTAGCTTCGATTTTCCTTTTTGGTGTAATAAGGAGGTCAGCAAGCAGTAGCAGCAGCAGCAGTAGTGAAATCACAGCTCCTGGTAGTCCCAGTTACCAAACCTTCCTAAACTACATTGACCTGATTCCTGTTTAGCCAAGGATATGTAGGCAACCTCTAAAGCAGGGTGCGGTCAGCTCTTTCGAAAAATGCTTCACACCGAATATGCGAACGGGCAAAAATTGCTCATTTTCGCTCACTTGTCTTTGCACGAAAACTCTTCGTGTTTCCGGGCAAAGAGGGGCAGCTGTGATCACGTGATTTTTGCCCTAAGCAAATTATTCCCAAAATTCCAAATAAAATAATTTCTTTATTATATTACAATTTTTTTTTTTTGAATTTTGTGTTAATTGCTGCATTTTTATTTGTGCATGATAATTCATAAGAAAATAAAAAAATATGCATTTGCATTTAGGGATTTAATTTCACATTTAGTATTAATTAATATTAATTTTTTTTAAAACAAAATAGGAAGAAAATAACAAAATAGTTCACTTTTTGCATTTTAATTGCTTTAATTGTGAATTCGTCACGAAATAGTTTTTAATCAATTTTAGGAATTAATTAGCTTAGCTTAGAAATATATTAGAACTTTATTTTAATTTTTGCAAAAGCATAAAAATAATACAAAAAATACAAAATGCAAAATAAGTAAAAGAATTGAAAAGAAAACAAATTAAAAGAGGTGGTCTTAATAAAGAGACCAAAAATGGGCTGATATCCCAGCCCAATCGGACCAAAACATGCCCCATCCCAATAAAAATTACTCGGTCCATCCCCTATATTCAAAACAACGTTGTTTTGACGTTGTTTAATCTCAGCCATTCATCCATAAGCATCCAACGGTCCCTACCGATCCCCCTTTAAACAAAACGACGATGTTTTGTCACCAATCAATCCTGGCCATCAATTTGTTCTAATCCAACAGCCACAATCAATTGTTACATTTAGATATAACTGTCCAAACGTTTGTCTCAAACCCTAGACATAACCCCTCCTTCCTCGTACCCCCATATCTGTAACACCGGTGTAACTCCGTCGTGTACTACCGTGTCCCCACCGTAACGCCACCGTCCGCTGCCGGTCGAAAATCACCGCTGCCGGCGGCGGAGCTCCAAATCACCCCAAAATTTCACCACTGAATCCCCATCGCCTCGTCGTTCCAAATCTTTAAATCTCATTCTTCAAATCTTAGCCGGTCGTCTCAAATCTCAAATCTAAGTTCCGACCAAAACTCCACTTCTTCCAAATACGGTCAAAATTACACCCTAGCCTCGCCTTGAATTCCTCATCTTGATTACCTAACCCATTTCCTTCGAATCACAACGAAACTCGTCGAATATTCAATTAAAGTTCTCCGGTGAAAATCCTAAACCATCCAAACTCGCACAAATTCATACCCTACACTCCCCTGACCTCCCTCGTCCTTAATCCTTAACCAAAACCCCTCAAATCTCACCGGTTAAGCTTAAATTTCGAATCTAGGGTTATTCACTTCTGGACCGCTTTGAAGATTTTTCAAGTCGAATGAATTCAGGTTAATATTATAGGTTTATTTCTGATGAAACAGACGTATAATATTAACTTGAAGTTAATTTCGAAAGTTTCTTTTATGAAGGCCAAATTTCAGTAAGTGTTCTTCTCTGACTCTTCTTTAGTTTTTCTTAGTTTGATTCATTGTTTTATCTGTTCAATCGAGCATAATTCTTAATTTCCAGTTTAGTTTAATAGCATCTCGTTGCTATAATTGTTACAAATGTTTAGGTTAATTTTTATGTTTTTATCTCTATGTTTAAATTCTGATTCTATTTTGATTTTTGTTCAGTTTGAATGCTCAATGTTAAATGGTCCATTTAGTCGTAGTTTAATTAGGTTGCTCATTTGTTCTGTTCATGAGGTATTAATTTGGGATTTGACTTGATTCCAGTAATTAGTTAAGTTTTATATGTTTGATAAGAGGTTTTTCAGTTCAGTAGTATAAACTTTAAGTTACTTTAAATCTGTTCAAATAAAATTTTAGTTTGTTCATATTGATTTTTGTTTGTTTTGTTCTTCTAGAACTGATTTGGGATTAATTTCAGTTTATGATTTTGTTGGTTAGCTGTTAATTCAATAATGGTGTTAATTGGTATGGATTAGTTCAATGTTCAAGCTTAGTTGATTGGTTATAGCTCAATTAAGATTAGTTAACTTTAGTTAGATTTTAGCTAGGGTAAAGGGATTGGGGTCAGTTGGCATTAGTCTGTAAATTTCAGACTGGTGGAAGGGTAGTTTAATTAGAATTGGTAAATTTAAAGCAAAGGCAAGGGTAGTTCAGGGATTTAAAGGGAATAGGAACATGATAGAACTTTCTAGGACATTCCAAAATATGACTTAATTGTACATTTCAGGAAGTTTAAAACCTTACTTGGATAACAAGTTAAAAATAAAGGGACTAAACTGAAAATAATGAAGGACTAAAAGAGAAAAATAAAAATCTGAAGTTGTACCCTAATTTTGCCTATAAAAAGGCATCAACATGCCTTGTTTTAACAAGTTTTTAGACCTCTGAAAATTCCCCAAGTTAGAGACACCCTAAAAAAATTCCAAAGTTTTCAGCCTCTAAATTTTCCCCCAAAAACACTCTTTCCATTCTAATTTTTTAGATCTGCAGTAGCCTTCGAATTAACAACCAAAAAGCAAAATTGTTTGAGTTAGTTTTGGTCGTGGTTGGTCTCCTGGGGATTCTGGACTTGATTTCTAGGTTTTTGAGTTCATTCAAGCTATTTGTGTTGAGTTTCCTGGTGCTGTTGGGTTTCAAATTTTTCCTGGGCTCCTTGGCTAATTTTGGGCTGATCATTGATTGTTGTTGCAACTATGCTTGTTGTAGCCGTGTGCTGTGCTAATTCCTTCTTCCTTTTGTTGTAATTCAATCGTCCAGGTACACATTCAAGCATTTCTGATGTTATCTCCTGATTTGGAAACCCCTTCGCAATATGGAATCTGTGGAGCATTTTAATTTTGTTTGATGTGTAATTATTTAGTCTTCTATGTTAAAATACTTTGAATCTGGCTAGTTCAATTCTGTTTACCGATTGGATTATGAAATTTATACTTGTGGAAGGTATTCGATTGTTAAAGTGGGTCATGGACTGTATGTGGTTTTAATTTGGCAAACTGGAAATTGGAATTTGTAGTTTAGCTTTAGCAGTTAGTTTATTATCTTTGTATAGTTATTTCTTTGAAGTTAGAGAGATAATTGAAACACGAATATGACGAGCATTGGCATGTGAATATATCAATTGAAAAAAAAATCAATGCACAGGATCCTATACGTGCTAATCTTTGCATAGTTACAGTAGATTATTTGAAGTGGTAGTTGCTTGAATATTGATAATGTGTAGACAAGTAACTAAAATAGGCAATTTGATGTGTTAATCTTGTTAGATGAGATAGTTTAGTAAATTTTAACAAGTGTTAGTTTGTTAATTGTTGACTATGCTTTGGAAGTTATTGGGCTCGATATCAGTCCCTTCGCTGGGGTTCGATGCCTCGTCCAACTGGACGGTTGTTAATTAGGCCTCACGTGAGAAGCCCATCTGCTAAAGCTGAAACGCATACAGGGATTTGAGCGTCCAGCTTGGATCACAGTTTTGGCCCAAATAAGGCTCAGTTAGTTGTGCTCGCAGGGATTCGATCTCCCGACCTTCAATTCGCCCTTGCTCCTGTCAATTGGGTTCATTGGGCCAACCATTTGGGCCCAGTTCATAATCCCTTTCATAGGTTAATTGATATAATCTTGGGTTTCGAATTAGGTAGTGGGTTTAAACTAAAAGGGTCTTCCCTTTTATTTGAATTCGGACTTGAATTCGAGACCCGAATTTATGTTAATTGGACTTTAGAGACAAATAAATAGAAAATTTTAGTTTGCTTTAGGTTGCCCTTCTAATAATAAAATGAGACGAGCCTCGCCAAACTAAACACAAATTGCGGGGCCCTTATTAATTACTTAATTAAAAATATTTAGAAATGCGGGACGGGCCGTTTAACAAATTTCACGGCCTTCCCAAAAGTAAAAAAAATACGTTAGTCGCCTTAGGCGCGCTTTTAATAAATTTACCTTCCTAAATACGGGTGTGCATTTCATGCAACCCAAATCCAAATCCAAAAACGTTGAATAGGAATGTGTCGAGGATATGGGTGCATTTCATGTAACGTGAATTTTTTATTTTCTAGGAGCATGTAAAACAAAGGTATTGGAAGGATGCAACAACAAACCAAATAGTTGGAACTAAGTGTGAGGTACCCACACGAAGAACCAAGCTTGGGAGAAGTCTGAGTACCCCATGAGCTGCTGGTGCTTCGGCCTTTGGCCTACCAAAGAGTTTCTTTTACCCTCTTATTAGTATGGTGTGCATTGGGGACAATGCATAATTTTAAGTGTGTGTTGAGCAGATTGTCTGGGTGACTTTCTATGCTATTTTAGTTGTGTTAGTTTAATTGAATAATTTTTTTTATTTTTTTAGAAAAAACGAAAAAAAAAGGATTGGACTTTTACCGATGATGGATCTATTAGACAATTTTCTTGAGGGATTTAACTCTAAAGAAAAAAATAAAACCAAAATTTTTTTTTTTGTTAGGGAGTGTAGCAATTATCCCTTGGTTTTTCTTTAAACCACGGTTCTTTTCCAAGAATTTTGTTTAAACGGGGTGTAGTTAGTTTTTTTTAGGAATATGAGCCATTGTGTTGTGGTTTGAATTGAAGCAATATCTCTTGACTGGGTTATGCCTTGAAAATAATGAGTACTTTGGTTGGGACACTTATGCTCAGTTTTTGACTCTTGTAGAAGTACCTTAAATTGTATGATCTTAACTTTGCTTAATTACTTTGACTAGAGTGTCTATGAAACCAATCCTGAGTGAGTTATGTGCCATGTGTGTGTAAGGATTGTTATATTCTGTGCATTGCATTTGATGCCTAGAACTTGCCCTGTGTGTTTGCAAAGCGAAATAGTAGTTTTGTTCAGTCTTAGAAGTGATATATGCGCTTTCTTGTTGAGCCAGATATGTATATTTTACCCACCTAATTGTTATGTATCGTAGTTAACCTCTTTGAGCCTATAATCCTTTTTCTTTGGCAACCACATTACAAGTCTTATCCATTTGTTTGAATTAACCATCTATTTGAACCTTTTCACCTCTCATGAACACTTGAATTGTTATGAACTTTGTAAAACTTAAAGTGTGGGGTGGTTGGTTTAGCTTTTGAGTGGAACTAATTGAATAAGGAGAAAGGTGCACTATTTTGAAAAAGGAAGAGCCACTTGAATTGAAAAAAAAA
>MU729211.1:27578-41419 GCA_026770625.1 Nicotiana glauca
GGGCACTTGATTCATGAAGGAAAGGTAATTTCAGTGACCTTCATGTTAGAGTAAGTGAGTTGTGAATAATGCGTGGCAATTGTGAGTCAAATCTTGAGGTGAAGATGTTACGCTTTTGTGCTTAGTCTATTTTAAATACTCTTGGTGTGCTGTGTTAGGAGAATTGTTTAAAAAGGTCGTGTCTATAAAAAAAGTATAGTTTGATTGCTCGAGGACGAGCAATGGTTTAAGTGTGGGATGTTGATGATAGGCTATAATTACGTATTTTAATCGCTTATTACACTCGAGTTTACTGCACTTTAATTGAGTTTGAGCTTTAATCGCTAGTGTTTTGCACTAATTGTGTGTTTTATGGCTTGTAGGTGTGATTCCGAGCTATATAAATGTTATAGAATGAATTTAAGTGATTTGAAGATTTGAAGTCTGAGTAAAAGCTCAAGGCATTAAGCCGGGATCGTGTTCGGGGGCCAAATTTGATAGTTGAGAACAAACGAAGACTCGATGAGGTATATTGTGCACTGTCTAGTAAACTGGACATAACTTTCTGCTCCGAACTTCATTTGGGCTATATAATATATAGTTGGAAAGCTAATTCAAAGGAATACAACTTTTGTTTTTTATATTATTCCAAATTATGAATAGAACAGGGTGAAAAATGCGGTCGAAACCGCGTTCGCGGAACTGACCGCGGTAGAAAATCAGAGAGCTTGTCTGGCCGCGGTCCTACCGTGTTTTGGCCACGGCCGCGCCGCTCAAGGAGTAAAAAAGAAGTCCTATTTCATCCGGGATAAGGTCATTTCGGCCCTACACTATTCCAACTTGTATAAAAGGGGTCATAAACCTATTTTGAAGAAGATGGGACATATTTTGGACACAAATTAGACCTAAGGAGGCAGGAGACACTACTTTAGGGATAGACAACACCCTTGGAGGCAAGAACATGCGAGGAGCAAGAAGGAGAATTTTTCTACGAGTTTTTCCTTCTCTTCCTATTTTTCATTGTTGCTGTCACACCTCCCTTTTTACACACCTACCCCGAAGGATAAATGTATAAGAGAGTTTTTTCAATTAAAGTGACGTTATTTGAAATGGGATTATTTATTTATTTCTAGAGTCGCCACTTGGGATAGGATTGGCTTTTGGTGTCCCTAGTCACCAGTTTAACTTGAATCCCAAATCGAGAAAAGTTTCGACTTCTCGTTGGAGTCTGCGAACCAGAAATTCTGTGTAAAGAATTTTGTTGACCCGAGGGAAGGTGTTAGGCACCCCGGATCCCCTGATTCTAGCACGGTCGCTTAAACTATTATAAATGGCTAAAATCTGATTTTTATACATGTTCTAACCTATAGTGCAATTTTAAGATTATTTACTGCTTTTAGTTAATTTTTAAGAAAGTGAACATCGTTTAAAAACGTATTTTTGGATCACGTCACATGAAATGCACCCGGATCCTCGACACATTCTTATTCAACGTTTTTGGATTTTGATTTGGGTTGCATGAAATGTACACCCGTATTTAGGAAGGTAAAATTATTAAAATCGCGCCTAAAGAGTCTAACGCGTTATTATTTTTGCAGGAGGCCGTGAAGTTCGCTAAACGGCACGCACCGAATTCTAAGTATTTTAATACAAGTATTTAATGAGGGCCCCGCAAATTATGAGTTTTGTTTGGCGAGGCTCATCTCGTTTTTATTTAAAGGCCAATCTAAAGCAAACTAAGATTTTCTATTTATTTTGTCTCTAAAAGGGCCCAATTAATTTGCATTTATAAATTCGGGCTTCGAATTTAAGTCCGATTTCAAACAAAAGGGAGGACCCTCTTAGTTTGAACCCGCTAGCTAACTCGAAAACCTAAATTTATATTGAAAATTAATACCCCATATCCCTAATGTAATTCTTAAAGGGGTTTTTAACTTCTAACAACTTTGGGCCTTAAATCAGTAGATCAAATTTCAGTGATATAAATGGGCTTCGACTGGACTCAAGCCCGACACTGTACCTGCAACCCAATTTTATTGACAAGTACATGATACGTATGAAACAGAAAGACTGATTAACCAATTCAAGTTTTGGTCTATGATTTTACACTAATTAACTACATGAATTCATCTTATTTAACATGTCTTTTTAATCCAAATCTGCTATGTAATAACAATTTAACATAAGACATGTTGAATTTGCCTAAAATGTACCGTATTAACCATTTTTGCTACCTTCAGTGACTTAGCATGTTGTATAGCACTAGAATCCCATATTGAAGTTCACAAATAATAGGTGACATACTGACTTTCCTTTTCGACTTTATTAAACCATGAGTTGATCAATTAAATCCAAGTCTCTCCACAATACCTATATCTACTACTCTAATCTGGATGGTAGTGCTAGTAATACAAACTCAGAACCACCTATAAATTGTAAGGAACCAAACTATACCAGCACTAAACCAACGACACAAAATGCAGTAAAACAAAGTCGAATCCAATTTAAACAGTTTTTACAAATACAAAACAAAGCTACAATTATACTAGATATTACATCCATCAAGCTATTTAACATATGCTGAGCCAAATGAGCTGGTATTGAGAAGCAAAACTCATGCACAGTTTGTATTCCATTTCCAATTCGAGTTACATCAAAGCTGGTTCAAAGTGTGTACCTGAATGTCTGAAAATATAAGAAGAAGAAGAAGAATGAAATCAGCAGCAGTAGTGAGCAAAAGTTGAACAACAGCCCAAAACGAATTCAGTAGTCCAGGAACAGTTTCGAAATCAAACAAAACTAGGAAATCAACCACTAACAACTCGAATAAACCCAAATGAGCTTGAAATTGAACCCAAAAACTCAGAAAAGCCTTCAGCAATTAAGAACACCCAAACTAACTTGAATAAATCCCAAATTGACTTATAATTGAGTCCAGAACACTAGCAATTCAAATTATCCAGCTGAAACTTCAATGTAATAGTATGTTTTTGGATTTTCTATTATATTTTTGTATGTTTTTGGATTTCTGCAGAAATTAAGATCTAAAGAAGCTCTCTAGAACTATGAAACTTCAGATTTTAACTTCTTTGGATTTTTGAAATTCGAAATTTGAGACTCGGCTTTCAGAAGTGAATTTTTGGGAAAATCAGAAGCTGGAAGGGTTTTTTGAAAATTTTTTAGGGATCAAACTTGGGAATTTTCAGGGGTCTAAAAAACTTGGGAATTTTCAGGGGTGTGGAAACTTGTTAGTACTAGGGCTGTCTTTTATAGGCCATAACAGGGCAGAAAGTTCTGGAAACTTTCACATATTTTTTTTCTCTTTTAATTTTAGATTTCACCTATTAAACCTTCAATTTCTAACTTGTTTCTCAAGTTACTGCCCTAAGTTTGCTGAAATCTACACTAAAGTCCTATTCTAGAAGGCTCTAGGGTGTTCTTTTAACTATACAATACCTATACTACCCTTATCTTAGTTTTGAATTTACTATTCTTTACAAAATAGACCTTTTCTATGCCCAAAATACCCCTGAAAACCCCTTGAAATTACTGATTCTAATTAAACCTTCAGCAACTATAATCAATCACCTAAACCAACTCAAAACCAATACCTAATAACACTATCATTGAATTAACAGCTAACAAACAAACTCATGAACTGTAATCAATCCAAATTAATTCCAGAAGAACAAAACAGACAAACTAAAATCTTATTTAAACAGATTAAAAGAAATTTAAATTTTATACTACTGGACTAAAAAAAACCTCTATCAAACATATAAAACTAAACTAATTGCTGGAATTAGTGCCAAATCCCAAGTCAATATCACACAAACAGAACTAACGACTAATTGAACCCATTAACATTTGAGCATTCAAACTAACAAAACCAAAATCGAATCAGAATTTAAACAAAGAAATAAAAATTAACCTAAGCATTTATAACAATCATAGAGACGAAATGCTTTTAAACTAGACTGGAAATTAAAAACTATGCTCGATTGAACAGACAAAACAACGAATTAATCTAAAGGAAAACTAAAGAAAAGACAGAGAAGAAAACTTACTGATTTTCGAACTCTACAAGTACTGCTCTTTCAAATTGGTTTCCAGTTAATATTATATGTCTATTCTGTCAAGAATAGGCCTATAATATTAACTAGAAATCAATCGCTTTTGAAAAACTCCAAACAGGCTTGAACCTATGAACCCTAGATTTGAATTTTGGTGAGTTACCGTGGGATTTGAGGAGTTTTGGCTATGGATTCGAGATGAGGGAGGTCAGGAGATTATCAGGTATCAATTTGGGACCGTTTGGACCAAATAGGGTTTTGGGGTCGGATTTTCAAATCAAGATTCGAGAGGCTAGGCATTGATTCGAAGGAAACTGTTGGTAGGCTTGGAATGAGGGGAACGAGGAGAATTGGTGGTGTAATTTTGGGGTGGTTTGGATGAGTTTGTGTTTTGACCGAAATTTCGATCTAAAATTCGAGAGTTTTGTTAGGATTTGGAAAAACTAAGGCCAGATATGGGGAGAGGGGGCGGAGAAGCACCTATGGTGTGATTTTGGGGTTCATCGGAGCATCGCCGCCAGCGGAGGCGATTTCCGGCCGGCGGCGATGCGGTAGGGGCACGGCGGAGGGCTGTCGGCGTTACAGGGAGGGGTGTACGAGAATGGAAGGTTGTGTCTCTAGGGTTTCAGGGGGATTTCAGACATTTTTATTAAAATGGGGAGATCAATCGGAGCCGTTGGATGATGGAAGATGGAGGGCTAGGATTAGGTGACGCCAAAACGGCGTCGTTTTAGTTAATAGAAGGGCAAGCCGCGTTGGGGATTAGTTTGGGCTTGGACTGGGGTATGGAGGAAGAGTCCGATTTTGGTTTATTTGGGCTAGAATTTATTAAAAATGGCCCAAATTGGGTCTTCTAAAGAAGGTCACTCTTTTAATTGTTTTCTTCTTTTGTTTCTTTTAATTATTTATCTCTTTTTATTACTTTTATACTTTTTATATATTTTATAAAAATGCAAAAATTAGAAATGAAACCTAATTTATTTTCCAAACTAAGCTTGTTAATTTTCTAAAATTGTTTAAGACCTATTTAACAATTAACAACTAAAAATGCAAAAAATGGGCTATTTTTTGTTATTTTCTTTATTTTCAAGCAATTTAAACCACTACTTAATCCTAAAATGTGAAATTAAATCTCAAACAAATGCCAATGTATTTTTTGTATTTTTCATATGAACTAAAATGCACAGATAAAATGCAACAATTACCAGAAAATAACACAAAATTCATAAAAATTGTAAAAAAAAAATTTATTTGAATTTTTGGGAATAATTAGCTTAGGGAAAATATCACGTGCTCACAGTTGGTTTTGACTTTTAGTAGTGTAGTTTTACATACCTTTATGAATAGCTAATTTGTTATCTAGAGTTTTGATAAAACCTTTTGTAGGATAAATTCTTGTTATGTTTTTATATAATTCAGCCATAGCTTTTCTTTATTTGTTCAACTATGTTTATATTCTGGTTGATTGAAGAGCTCTCAATTAGCTGTGCCTATTTAGTATCCATAACTTGGGAGAGAGTGTATATTTAGGTAATTGTTGAACAACACCACTCCAGAGTATACGAGGGATCAATAACCGAGGGTTTAAAGGTGGGATTAAGGATAACGAAGCCTTGGGTGCGATCTGAAGTGAGCTGTATTAAAAGCCAGCTAGCGTAGCACGGGAGAGTGCGTCTAGTAAATTGTCGTAATTACTCGGGAGAGATTTACGGTAATAAGAGTGCTCATGATCGGTAGAGAATACTTAGGCGAAATTATAGAAGACATAGCGGGAAGGATTCCGACAATAGGGGAGATCATAACTCTAGACCTCCTTAATCTTTTCTCTAACCCTCAGTATCTTTAGTTGTTAATCTACTAATTTAATTATTTAGTTAATTAGATATAAGAATCTTAATATTTATAAGTTAGGAATTGTTTAAGCTTGTCTTCTTGGTGATAGTGAACAGCTGTAGCTAAACCTTAGTTCTCTGTGGGATTCGTCTCCGGACTTGTAAACCGGATTATATTTGCAATGACCGCATTGTCCTTTTTATAAGGTATAGTTGGGTGTGATCACATTATCACCTTAATTAGAGTCAATTTTAATCCTCAAAAAAGATAATTTTATTGTTTGCTAGGTGGACCTGTTTAATTGCTTATTTGACATTATTATCAAAACCAATCCCATTAATCACCGACTAATCACTAATCAGAAACCTAAAAAAGGCTTTAAAGTGTATCATTCTAAGAAATAGTTTAACGTTATATGTAACGCGGTAAAAAAATTACTTCCTCCGGTCCAAAATAAGTGATTTTCTGGGTTTTTTTACACAGATTAAGAAAATCACCTTTTAGCTTTAATTATTAGTGAAAATGACCATACTATCCTTTGCTATCCATTTTGATACTATTTGGGACGTGATTATTGCAAATGGAACACGCAGTGGCAGACATGATTAGCAATCATCTTAATTTGTCGGACTAAGCAACAGTTGAACAATCGTTTTAAATTTTCAGCAAGAATTTGAATTTGTCTAAAATTTTAGTTTTAAAATATCAACAAAATATAAAATGGAGCCAAAAATTTCAACATTTCCCACCAAGAATTCTCTTCTAAAAGAAGGTTTAATTTTGTAAAATGATGAAATAAGCATGGCTACACAAAATAATCAAATCTCATCGCATAACATAGATCTAAACATTCCTTTTGAATATGAGCTGCTCTCTTGATCTAAACATTCCTTCTAAATCTTGACCAGCCGTTTTTTTTACTCTTCTATTGCATCTTCAACATTCTTTGGAGAGTGATCTGCTCTCTTGATTGAGTTTTTAGTACTGTTCATCGAATCATCAAGCTTATATATTAACTCTTCAATATTTTCGAATGAGTCTTCAACTTTGCTGATCATAGAGTACTCTTCAAATGTTTTGATTGAGCCT
This sequence comes from Nicotiana glauca, assembly GCA_026770625.1. Lineage (NCBI taxonomy): Eukaryota > Viridiplantae > Streptophyta > Magnoliopsida > Solanales > Solanaceae > Nicotiana > Nicotiana glauca. The sequence continues at coordinate 34,553 of MU729211.1, forward strand.
TCAAATTCAAAATTTATGGAGTCTTGATCATCCCTCTCATATTGCCTCTCTATTTTTACTGCACAAAAACATGAGTTGTAGGAGATGAAATAATCAAGTTTTATACTCCTAAAGAAGTGGAAAAGTGAATCTGATGTTGTATATGCTACAGTTGAAGAGTAAACACTGTAATAACACATATTCCAACAACATTAACTCTAGGGGCAATATAGGAAAAAAAATTAATGCTCTCTCGAAATCTGTAAAAATCACTTATTTTGGATCGAAAAAAAATGCCAGAAAATCACTTATTTTGGACCGGAGAGAGTATGTATAAAATCAGAAAAGTAAAGCTTTTATATTCAAATTTCATTGTCACCTATTAAATGAAACCGTTTCTCACGTCTTTGACTTAAAATAATCTAATACGCTCACCGACTTTAATTATGGATCTGCTTTTATGCTAATGGCTTTCCTTGTCACATGTTTTGCATATTTTACGTGCTGAGATTAGTAATAAGTAGGTTTAATTCGACTGTCTTTTGTCACACCCGCTTAAATGGTCCAATTTTCAAAGAAGTATGGCTGTTACATGTAAATTAGGAAAAGCCACTTTTTTCCCTCTTTTTTTCTTGTGCTAAAACGGAAATATTATTAAAGCTAGAAAAGCCACTTTATTGAGTGCATGCAGCCATTTCATTGCTTCAATGCTTAATTAAGCACCTATGCAGAACTTGTCATATTGACATAAACTCTTTGAGAATTGAAAACATACCGTGTTTACCCTCAAATTCGGATAACAATTAAAGTTAAATTGCGGTTTTAAGGATATGTGATTTCGTTCAATACTGCTCTCTCCGTTCCAAAATAAGTGACTTTTTGGATGTTTTCACGCAGATTAAAAAATTCACATTTTAGCATTAATTAGTAATGAAATTGGCCATATTAACCTTTACTATCCCACATAAACACTCCTAACACGTATTCTAACACTATTTACTCCAAGGACAATGTAGGAAAAACATAATTAATTCATTCTTGATATCTGGAAAAATCACTTATTTTGGACCACAAGAAAAAAGCTAAAAAATCACTTATTTTGGACCGGGGAGAGTAATTGATAAGCAAGAAAATAAATAAATAAGAGAATAAAATAAATCAAACTAGTATGCTAGCCAGGTCTCGAACTCAACTTGGGGCAGTCTCGAGGTGGGATAGCAAGTATAGTAAATGATAAAGCAACTCCAATGAACAGTAAGTGAAATAGCAAGAAAGTAATAAGTGTATATATTCTTATCAGTGAATAATGATGATCCCTACAAATGAATGAGATCCCTCTTTATCTAATAGAGGAGTCCTAAATAAGGTACACTTCTAATTATAGTAGGAAATCATATTAATATCTAATTAACCGCTAAAGATTGATTCATTCCGAGATTCACGCCATAATCCTCGACCAATCACGGATTTCTCGCGTTTTATATTATCAAGTTATGCCGATGCCACTCGACATCCTAGCTCTTTGACGTGACATTCCTATCTTGGCCAAAGAATGAAATCGGGTAACCCCGATTTATATTGTATATAGTTAGTCCCCTCGTTTCTTAGAGTAAAATGATAAGAAATGACTTGAGCTTCAATTTTATGGAGACCCCGATAGTGATGTCATTCACGTGACTTAAGCAGTCGAGGTGACGAAAATGCCCCGTTGATACAGTTCCCCAAACCGTTAATGCTCGCTAGTGGACGGTCGACCACTAGCACCACTCAACCATCGCCGTGAATCTATAAATACAGGCTCTTTGGTTGAATCAAAATTTACTTTCACCTTCACCAAGTCTTCTAAGTCTCTTACTCTCTTCATCTCTTCTTTCCCACCACTCGTTGGGTCAATTTTGTTAGTACCAAAAATACCAAACTTCACCTCTTTTTGCTTCCTTCCACCTGAATCAATGGCGAAAACCTCCAAGACTGTCCCACAAAAAGAGAAGGCTTCTTACTTTCTTCACGCTCGGCTGTTGATAAAATGTTGGCGGAACCACTCCCTCATGAGTATGTTCCCAGTCCTTGTTTCTTAAAATCCGACTTCGTCGAGAATCCTCAATCGGTCCTTGGCCGATGTGAATATGTATCGAGATACATCTTCTCAATTATGACGGGCAGTCTCGAGGCTGTGAAAAGAGACTGTAACTAGGGAGGACGAGGTCGTGGTACAGATTTCCGCTCCCGAAGTGAGCATTACCACCCTTGTGGTAGGGTTTGTAAGTGTCTACACTTACCCTTTCACATTGGGTCCTCTTGACCAAGTTATCGTCGATTTTTATAAGAGGTACCAGGTTATCCTCAGCCAGGTTCATCCCTTGCTATGGCGTATAGTGATCAAGCTCCGCTTATTTTCTGGCAAGGCCGAGGGGTTGGAGTTCACTCTTAGTCACCTCATGCGGTTATATCGATCTCAACTTTTCCAAGGGTTGATCAAGCTCCAATGCCGAGCAATGAAGGCCTTGTTCGTGACTGTCGATGGGGACAAGGACAGGGGTTGGATGAGCCAGTTCGTGCGGGTAAGGACTTGTGACCTCATCCTAGAGGAGAAACTACCGTTCCCCGATATGTGGAACCCCGATCGTAAGCAACGCATTACCCATTAATGTTCGAACTCTATTTTTTACTTTATGTAATACTTTTAGCTGTTATTATGGTAGAAGAATTCTAGTTGATCTCATACTCTAACACTATCCTCTTTCTAAACTGAGTTCTCTTCGTGTAAGGAGCCTTTCTCTCCTTATCCAATATGCAACCTTTTCTATCAGATCAGGAGATATTAATTTTGATAAGTTAGATTTATCTCCTTTACATGCGTCTCACATATGTGGGTTGATCATGACTGTGCTTCACAAGATAGACCTGGTCCATGTCTGGAGTCTTTTGTTAGTCTTCAAAACTACATCTTTACTTGGGCCAACAAATTTTCCCTTTTTGATAATGACAAACTATGTACTTTTTACTTACTTGAAACCTGTAAAATCTCAGATTAACCATCAATACAAAGTTTAGAAAATTCACTTATCATCAAGGACTAGGTTAATCAGGTTATAAATATCACTTATTCAGAATATGTAAAGCACAATATCTCTTCCCCCTTTTGGCATCATCGAAAAGTTGCATATACAAAGTGTGAATCCCAGATTTTAATAAGTACTCATGGCCACTGAGGCAACTGCAAGTGCAATCATGGATTAATCATCAATAATCAAGCAAACATATTTAAACTATCAAGGAAATATTAACATTTAATCAAGAGCAAAAATAGTAGATATCATTGATAGAAGATATGTTGCTACTACAATCCACAACCAGAAAGCAAAAATATTCAAAGCAAGAGCAAAAAGAAAGAAAAATCTCTAATCCGGGTAACTGAAGGTACTAAACAAGTTTAGGAGATAAAGGATAGAATTCCTAAGGCTTGGGGGAGCTAGAGGGTTGGTTTTGGGCTGGGAGAAGATTCAACATATTGTGAAGAATTCCATCATTCTTCTCTTTTTCTTTGGTAAGCTCAGTTCTAAGAGCATCCCTCTCAGATTCCACCTCTGCCACATGAGCCTTTAGCCTAGCTATCTCAGAATCCTTGGCTTCACTTTCCTGAACTAGAGCCCTGACTTTAATGTTGATAGGTATCTTCTTGGATGAACCAGGTTCATTTAGGATGTCATTGAATCAATAGTCATAAGCAAGCAGATTATTAATGCCAAAGTAATCCTTTCTTGTGGCCATTTCCCATTTCTTCAGAGGCACATTGTACCTATCCAGAACTGTAGTTAGAATAAAGCCATAGAGGGTAGCATGAGCCTTGGAGCCATTGATAACCCTGTTCAGTAACTTGATGATGAATGCATGCCAGTTAATTTGCCTTCCACTTTCAAGTCACTCCATCAGAACTAAGTCCATAAAATTTGCAATATGCCTTCTCTCTTGCCTGGGTAGTAGGCAGTTGTTGACAAACTCAAAAATGACTTTCTGTTGTGGCTTCATTTCACTCATGTGCACAAACTTGGCCTCATTCACTTCTTCAACATCACAGAATCTCCTGGTGATTGTAAGGGCAGACAGAAGAGAATCCAGACTTGGCCATCTCTATTTGGTGTAATCATCATATCCCTTAGCAGGGATGTCTAGAATCTGTCCCAGTTTTTCAGCATCAAATGTCACTTGAACTCCTTTGACTTTGCTTGTAACTCGGCCATCTTTGACTTCAGCATTTTCCATGAATTTAATGATTTCATTTCTGGCCAATCTCCCATCCATATAAAGGACCATGTCCTTCCAGCCCCGAGCAGCTAAGGTGTCAACCAAACAAACCATTCCTGGTTCCAAATCTTTTAGCAATCTACCTTTCAAAATTTTTCTTTTGCCAAACTTGGAAAGCTTGTCTTGTTGACCATCAGACTCATTTTCTTCTTCACCACTCCATTCCTCATCTTCAGAAACTCTAACTTGTTTAATTTTTACTGCAGACCTTGTCCTCTTGGCCAATGAAGGTTCTGCAGCCTTAGACACAGAGGAAGACTTCTTGGAAGAAGTATTGGTCTTTTTGGTTTGAACCTCCACTGTTGTAAATTTCTCCTGATGGACCAGTTCCATCTCCTCAACATATACAACTTCTGAGGATTCTGCAACCTTACCTTTTCCTTTATCCATCCTTTTCTTCTTACTTTCGGCCAAAGCTTGTTGTAGTTCTTTCTCACTCTATTTCACCCTACTTCTTGTTGCTCTTCCCTTTGGCAAGGAACTTTCAGTAGTTGTTGGGGAAGAAGCCTTTCGTTTCTTGGAAGGTTTAGCAACACTAGAGGGTTTTGGTGTGGGTATTCTCCTTTTCTTTGGATCGTAACTTGCACCTACCTTTTCCAGAAGGTCTGCTAGGGTCTTTTCAAGTGATGAACCAGGTTTATCTCCCTGTGAGCTTAGATTAACTAGCCCCTCAACAGCCTCCCTTGAACCGCTTCCCTTTGACTTCTTTCCACTTTCTTCAATATTTTCTTGTGCAACCCCACAAATAATAGGTACAGACACTCCAGGAGTAGGTGAATGATCAACCACTCCTTTCCCTTTTCCCCTCACGTTACCACATTCATCCTCTCTCTCTTTTTCTTTTTTAGATTTCTTTTTACCTCTACTCCTTCCTAACCCAGGTAGTTCCACATCCCTTATAGGTCCAACCAACACAAACCTATTTTCTAACTTTTTATCCAAAGAAGAACTTACCTTAGAAGGGGATTTATAAGCCTTATCAGTGTCAGAAGACCCAGGTCCTTCCCCCTCACTAGCGGATTTGAAAGAATCAGACTCAGAGTTAGAATCAGAATCTTGGGCCTGGATTGCCTTTAATTTCTCATTCAATTTCTTTGAGAGAGAACTAGAAGCCACTATTATGCCACTATTATTCGATCAAGCATTTTTACTCTCCTTAGCCTGGGTTGGGGAGTTGTGCTAGGTGGAGGAGGGGTAGATAAATCAGAGGGAGTAGGCTGTAGAGGGGTTCCAGGGTTGTCTTGTGGGTTCGACATTGTAGCTTATTGCTGGAGAGAATTGATGAGTTAAACCTTTGGAGAAGAAAGCAATTGAGAGTGAATACGATTTTTGATGGTTTTGAATTATGAGGATAGGAGGAAGTAATAATGAGTATTTAAAGAGAAAAACTCATTTAACGGATAACGGTAGCTTTAGCAGTCAATTAAAGGTCTAATCAACCTGAAATTGCAGGTTGAACAAGCGATAAAGCTTCCCTAGACTTTAGGCAATTTTTGTGGTTAGAATTATAATGAGGACGGAACTGGTTCAAAAATAAATGGATAGAATTTTCTAAGAAGTTGAAAAATTGTAGGACTTCTGCTCATGATTTAAATATTTATATTTCTAATTGTGTGGAGTATAGAAAATATACCTAGGCATTCAGATGAACCACTACTGATGAAACAGGTTCTCCATTTAGAATTCTCTTGACCATGCCTCAATTTACCATAATAGAGAAAACTTTATAAGAGATTAATGATTCATATTAACACACGTCACAAGAGTATACTATTTACAGTATGAAGTTGAGTAAAAATTAATCTAGAAATTTACAAAAGGTCAGATTTCCTAGCTAATTTTTTTTTTTAAATTTTTAGTTTTCAATTTTTTTTCATTGTGCAATCCGAGCTGGTCCCATTAGGTGATCTTATCATCCCTAATTCCAACATGTTCCTTTCAAAGCTTTCTCTATTCAATGCTTTAGTAAAGATGTCAGCAATTTATTTATCAGTAGCACAGAATTCTATGATAATCAATCCTTTCTCATAGTTATCTCTTAAGAAGTGATGTCTAACATCTATGTGCTTAGTCCTTTTATGATGAACATGATTCTTTGTCATACTTATAGCACTAGTGTTATCACAGAAGATAGGAATGCAACTAACTTTAATGCCAAAATCTATCAGCTGTTGTATAATCTACAGCAATTGAGCACAACAAGAGGCAGCAACAACATATTCAGCCTCAGCAGTGGATAAGGCCTCTAAATTCTACTTTTTAGTGGCCCATGATTAAGCCTGTATTCTGGGCCAGGCCGGGCCAATCGGTCTCGGGCTTAGGCGGGCCGGTCTTTGGCGGTCCCAGGCCAAACAGTCCCGGGCCTAACGGTCCTAATGTGTGGAGCCGGCCCACTGTGAGCCTAAGCCCACATGGGCCCGGTCTAAATAGGCCGGGCCCACGGGCCTAACAGACTTTTTCGTTTCGGGCTATTTTTTTTGAATTTTTTTTGTCTAAGACAATTTCTTGTAAACTCTCTCTCTCTCTCTCTCTCTCTCTCTCTCTCTCTCTATATATATATATATATATATATATATATATATA
>MU729211.1:41529-64784 GCA_026770625.1 Nicotiana glauca
CTTATATGTGTTAGATGTGTGTGTGTGTGTGTGTGTGTATATATATATATATATATATATATATATATATATTGCCATATATATAGATTATATATTATATATACTCTATCTATATTTATTAGTATTATATATATATATATATAGCTTATATATTATGTATACTCTATCTATATTTATTAGTATTATATATATATATCTTGCCTTATATATAAAATATTTTGGGGCATTTAGTATGTTGTCTATTAAAAGGAGGGGTTAGTACAGGTGGGTCAGGCGGGGCATCAGTTGGGTTATTAACAGGACTAGTAGGTGTATCATCTAAATCCGGTTGCGTTTCATCTACATCATCATTTTCAAAGATAGTTTGATTAGGATAAAGAGCATTCATAACTTCTTTATTTAATTGTTGACCTGGTGCAACATCATGGCAAAATTGACTATCGGAAAACTGAAAGCAAGGGTTATCACTATTAAGAATAATAGGTGGAGGAGGACGGGTAACAAGTCTGGGTCGAGGAGCCGGGGGAGAGGTAGTAGCTTGGCGACTAGATTCACCAATTTTAGATTTTTCCTTACCACCAAATATTTTTTTTTTAAAAAAAGGCCATATTAATTATAATTATACAAACTAAAATAAATAAAACTATATTATTAAAACTTAAGAGTTGGAACGAGTTTACCGAATTGACGAATAACTTCTTGAAAATTGAATATCGTTGAAGACTTGAAGACTTGAATACTCCAATTCGACAACTTCACAATTTTTCACAAAATTGCAATAATAAACTAAGCAAGTATAGAAGAAAATTAGATAGAGATTCATAAATTTGTCAGTAAATATGAAAGAATGAGGGGGTATTTATTGTTGAGAATTGGGAAAAAGTGAAATTATATAAAGTTTGGGGGCCAAATGGCTATTTTGTAAAGTCCCAAACGGTTGGAAATTGAAGGCCAACGGCTAGATTTTAAAAATCTCACCGTTGGTCATTTTTAAACAATTTTTTTTTCTTCTAAAAAAATAGCCTTTGGGGCCCGTTTGGCTCGGTTGAACCAGCCCAGGCCCGCCTGCCGGTCCCCGGCTCACGGGCTATTTGGGTTGGACCGGCCCGTTAAGGGCTTTATGCACCATTAGAGACCGGCCCACTGAGATCGGCCTGTTTGGCCGGTTAGGCTTGTTTGGCCCGCGGTCTCGAGCCGATTCCGGGCTGGGCCCGACCCACAGTACACTCTTATCCATGATACAAGACATGAACCAAGAAAATGAGCCATACCTGAGGTGCTCTTCCTATTCACAAGGAAACCTGCATAGTCAGCATCAACATACCCTACTAGATTTAAATTACTACCTTTGTGGTACCAAAGACAAAGATCAATAGTGCCTTTCAAATATCTTAGTATTCTCTTGACAACAGTCAAGTGAGATTCCTCAGGATTTGCCTAAAAACGAGCACAAAGCCCTACACTAAAAACTATGTCAGGTCTGCTAGCAGTAAGATACAAAAGTGAACCAATCATGCCCCTATACAACTTCTGATCAACGGATGAACCAGGTTCATCTATGTCTAATTTAGTAGTTGTTGCAATGGGTGTGTCTATTTCCTTTGATTCATCCATTTTAAACTTTTTAATTAACTCTTTTGCATATTTCTGCCGACGGATCATAGTTCCATTTGGGTTTTGTTTGATCTGTAAGCCTAAGAAAAAGTTAAGCTCACCCATCATACTTATTTCAAACTCACTCCCCATTAATTTGGCAAAATCCTTACTTAGTTTGTCAGTGGTTGCCCTAAAAATTATGTCATCAACATATATTTGGACTACAAGAAGATCCTTACCTTTTTCTCTCAGGAATAGAGTACTGTCAATTTACCTATTTTGTAGCCATGTTCAAGCAGGAATTTGGACAGTCGTTCATACCATGCTTTAGGAGCATGCTTGAGTACATAGAGAGCCTTGTCTAATTTGTACACATGTTCCGGACACTCCTTGATCTCAAACCCTGGAGGTTATTTGACAAACACTTCTTTTTTTAGGTGACCATTCAGGAAGACACTTTTGACATCCATCTAATGAAGAGTGAATTCCATATGTGCTGCAAAGGCTATGAGGAGTCTTATTGCTTCCAGTCTTGCAACTGGAGCAAAGGTCTTATCATAATCTATGCCCCCCTCTTGGCTATAACCTTGGACCACCAGTCTTGCATTGTTCCTTGTAACTGTTTCATCTTCATCAAGCTTGTTTCTGAAGACCTATTTAGTACAAATTACTGATCTGTCCTTGGGTCTTGGAACCAGATGTCAAACTTGACTTCTATCAAACTGATTGAGTTCATCTTGCATTGCATTTACCCAATCTACATCCTGCAAACCCTCAGGAATATTTTTAGGTTCAATAAGAGATAGAAAAGCATCAAAAGCACATAGATTCTTTAATTGTGATATAGTTTTAACTCCAGATGTTGGATCAGTGATTATGTTCTCAATGTGATGAGAACTTTGATACTTGTGAGGTTTCACAATCAACTGATTTCTGCTTGATGTTTCTCCCATGTTCTGTTGCTGAGAAACAGGGTCATGAACATGTTCATTTAGGGGATTGTTTTCAGTTCTTATTTGTTCAGTTCCCCTTGTCAGGTTGCCCTGGATGGAAGAACCTGTTCCATTACCTGTTCCTTCTTTTGGTACATCTTTAGCTTGAGCTAAGACTTCACTCAATTCTTTTACCAGCCCATTAACTTCATCTTCATGTTCCTGTCTCTCAGTAAGAATATTAGTTTCATCAAAAACCACATGTACACTTTCTTCTATCCACAAAGTTCTTTTGTTATACACTTTATAAGCTTTGCTATGTGAAGAGTATCCCAAGAGTACTCCCTCATCACTTCTGGGATCAAACTTACCTAGGGAGTCCTTTCCATTATTGTGCACAAAACACTTGCATCCAAATACCCTAAGATATGATATATTTGGTTTTCTCCCTTTAAGTAACTCATAGGGAGTCTTCTCTACAAGAGGTCTAGTCATATATCTATTAATGATTTAACATGAAGTATTTACAGCCTCTGCCCAAAAGCTATGGGGCAGTTTACTAGAAAGAAGCATAGTCCTAGCCATATCTTCAAGAGTCCTATTCTTTCTTTCAACTACTCCATTTTGTTGAGGAGTCCTAGGGGCAGAAAAATTATGATCTATACCGTGCTCATCACAAAATTCAGCAAACTTAGCATTTTCAAATTCAGTTCCATGATCAGACCTGATTGATGCAAGTTGATTACCTAGTTGTTTCTGAATTTTTTTAACAAAGGCAGTAAACATGTCAAATGCTTCATTTGTAGATGTTAAAAACAGTACCCAGGTAAAGCTATAATAATCATCAACAAGTACCATCACATATTTCTTACCACATCTGCTCAATGCTCTCGTTGGACCACAGAGATACATATGAACCAGTTCCATCGTCCTGGTTGTGCTTACCATTTTATTGTTTTTAAAAGATGATCTTACCTGCTTCCCCTTTGCACAATCCTCACAAACTTTGTCTTCCTTGAACTTGATGTTAGGTAACCCTATCACCAGGTCCTTGAAGACTAATTTGTTGAGTTGATTCAGACTTGTATGACCAAGTCTTTTATTCCACAAGACGGAATCATTGTCCAACATACTGAAGCAAGTGAGTTCATTTTCTGAAAGAGTAGACAAATCTACAATGTAAATATTGTTAACTCTTTTTCCCTGCAAAACAATCTTGTAAATTGTAAGATTAATCACAAAGTATTTAGTAGAGGTAAATGCTGCAAGGTTACCTCTGTCACACCGATGTGATACACTGATTAGGCTATATTTCAAGCCATCTATCAAGTAAAGATTCCCAATGGAATGTGAGTCTGTCTTACCTACCTTTCCAACCCCAATAATCTCGCATTTCTTCCGATTTTCAAAGGAGACATTACCTTCTTTTAAGTCCTCAAGTGAAACAAACTGGTTCTTGCTTGCAGCCATATGTTTTGAGCAGCCATTATCCATGTACCATGTTTGGCTACTTCCCTTTACTTGGACCTCTTGTTCATCATCTGATTCTCCGATGGCCATAAGTGCTTGTTCATCTCCAACTTCATCTTCTGAATCTTCATCTGATGTTTCTCCCCAAGCAGCAACCATATCCTTTGTTGATCCTTTGTTCCTTTTGGGTTGAACCTGTTCATTCTTCCTGTTCCTTCGTTTAGCCCTTTTATTCTTCCACTCAATTTCCCACTAAGGATAATTCTTGATCATGTGATCAGTCTTGCCATATTTGTAACAACCCTCGTTGGTTTGTTTCTCAGGATCCCTTGGTTTGTTGAAGGTTGTACCTCTTGAAGAACCCTTTCCTCTCATCATGTACTTTTTGAAATCCCTTGTGATCATGGCCATTCCATTATTCTCTAGATCTGCACCTTTAACTATTCTGAGAGAGACTCCTTTCCTTCTTGGGTGCATCCATTTTCATTGTTTGCCTTCTCAGTTCATAGGCAGTGAGATTTCCAATCAGTTCATCCAACTTGAGAGTAACGATGTTCTTTGATTCCTGAATAGCAATGATTTTGCTCTCCCAAGTTGCTGGTAAGACACTTGTTAAGATTTTCTCAACCATGTCTTCTTCAAGAATAATTCTCAAAGAGATTTAAGTTCATTTGTTAGTGTTGTGAACCTTGTATACATCTCCTAAATAGTTTCTTCTTCCTTTATAGTGAAATTCTCACATTGAGAATATAGCAGTGTTCCTCTTGATCTCTTTAATTGAGGAGTTCCTTCATGATCCACTTATAAAGTGTCCCATATCTCCCTAGCAGTGGCACATCTTTGAATCCTGATATACTCATCTGGACCTAGTCCACACGCAAGCCATTTCTTGGACTTGGCATTCTTTTTCCGTTTCTTTAAATCTTCAACAGTGAAGTCAACTCTTGTCTTTGACACGTCCGTTCCTTCAACATTCTTCTTTGTAGTAGCCAGGGGACCATCAATGACTATGTCCCAGAGTTCATAGTCTTCTCCTATGATGTGGTCTCCCATCCTATTTTTCCACCAAGAATAGTACTGACCATTAAATAGTGGGGGCCTAGCAGTGGATTGCCCTTCCTAGTTTCCAGGTGGTGCACTCATCTTGATTTTTTGCTAAGGTGTTAACCTCTTCAAGGATAACCCGCTTTGATACCAATTGATGTTTTATACTGAAATACCACACAAGGGGGGAGGTCATTTGTGTGGTACCCAATTTTCGCTTAACTTGATTATAGAAGGACCTAGTTCTTCTATATGTTCCAACTAATACTGTTTGTGGAATAATAAAGTAAAAAAAAAAATAAAGAACATAGAGAATTTTACTTGGAAAATACCTGTCTCAAAAGGTGAAAAAAACCATGACCTACTACTCAGTAGGATTTTCCCAAACTTCCACTAAAATTAGTGAGCCAAAAACTGCATTTACAAAAACTCTTTGTAAACCTAGGATTAGCTCTAATCCCGTTGTGGCACACAACCTCAACTGTTGCGACAACTTCAAGTTAACTCTAACTTGAACACTCTAAGTACCTAATATAATTGCTTCTATAAAAGCTGAAAGGTACAATGTAATCACCTACTACTATTGAACTAGAATAAAAGATAGATACTTGGAACTGGTTCTTCCATTTTGTTCAAGTAGCTTCAGGATTGCACGCTTGAATCACACATAAAGTGCTTGCAAAATTGCCTTGCTATTTTGCTCTCAATTCACATTTAACCTTTGCTTATGTGCATTATCTGTAAAAGAGAACAACACTTAATAGGTTAGAAATTAGAGATTGACTAGGATACAAACGCGACTCTTCTATGGTAGAAGAGTTCTAGTTGATCTCATACTCTACCACTGTCCTATTTCTAAACTGAGTTCTCTTCGTGTAAGGAGTATTTCACTCCTTATCCAATATGCAACCTTTTCGATCAGATCAGAAGATATTACTTTTGATAAGTTAGATTTATCTCCTTTACGTGCCTCTCACATGTTTGGGTTGATCATGACTGTGCTTCACAAGATGGACCTCGTCCATGTCTGAGTTCTTTTGTCAGTCTTCAAAACTACACCTTTACTTGGGCTAACATTTATACTTGACTCCTTTTTGTGTAGGCCTCGAGGACGTTGATGAAATAAGGCCGACCCCGCTTGTAGAAGAGGTGGCTCCCAAACTAGCTAAGGACAAGAAAAGGAGAAGGGCCTTGCCTTGTGATACCCCGAAGCCTAAGAAGAGTAAGGCTCGCATAGGCCAAAAGCTCGAGATGAAGAAGAGAAGGGGAATATGCTGCTTATGAGCTGGTGTCTCAAAAAAGGGGAAGCGTCGAAGCTTCAAAAGTAGCTGGGCCGGTGATGGTTGAGGAGACTCACCCTCGGACCAAGGATATCTCGCAAGGTGCTTCGATCAAAGTCCCCAAGTCATCGGGGGTCGAAGATATTTCCTGCCGTCATAAACAATAGGCGAGTGTGCCCGAAGGGTCCGGCTCCGGGGTCCTTCAGAAGGGACAGAGTGCCCCAAGTGACTTTCTTAGGGCAATCAATATTGATAATTCACCGCCCATCCCTGAATTTTTTTAGGGGTAATTTCAGGAGGCTCGATCTGTGGAGACCCCCGATATGAGAATGACCCATGATAGGAAGACATATTCCGTGGCTACCTTGCAAGGGTCGATTATATTTCCAGCCTAGATGTGATGATCAATTTTGATGAGGCCCAGCGTCTCCTGAATTAGGTAAATTTCATCCCCCGTTATAACGTTTGCTTTTATTTCCTTCTGTCTGATTTCTTTCCTTTCCCATAGGTTGTGATGCTTCATCGGGAAGCATTCAACAAATCCCTAGCCGAGCTGAATTGGTGTGAGGCTGATCTCAAAAGGCTTACTGAGGAGAGAGACGCCCTCTAACACCTCTTTGTAAAGAAAGTAGAGGAGATCAGGGACCTCCGAGATGAATTGGCGACGGCCCATAAAAAGCAGACCGATCTCATTGAGTAGTTAATGCAAATTTTGGGACTTGACATATAAACTTGATATTGGTGACTAACACTTAGATCCTTCAGGTTTAGTAGAAGGCCAAAAAAATCGAGCAGCTTCGCGAGGAGGCAGAGACAAAAGAGGATGAGACTTTAGGGTGGAAGCAGAACATGAACTGTCTTACCTAAAAAAAAGATACTACTCGGGCCCAATTATCTTCAGTTGAGCGTCACCTCCAAAACATAAAGGAAGAGAGATTGGCTCGAGCCAAGAAAATCAAAGAGCTAGAGACTCGGCTGGCTACTGAGCTTGCAAAGCCAGTATCTGTAGTGGAAAAAGCAAAGGCCGATGCGGAGGAGATCGTGCGGTCTACCGAGCCGACGCTGAAGCTGTTAATGCTTGAGCGAAGGAAATTTTTGATGCCGCTTAGGTTCATTTAGAGCATGCCAAATTTTATTCTCGGAGGGAGACTCTCGAGGAGGTTCATACTCATGGCTTTGACCTCACGTCCGATATTGAGGATGCAAAAGTACTGGAAGCCGAGACCGAACCTTTGCTCTTTGATGATGATGACTCTAGGAGTGTAAGCGGATCCGAGAATGGAGAAGATGGAGATGAAGCTCCCGGGGAAGCTTAGGCACTTAGAAATTTTTCCTTCTTTTTGAAATTTTGTGTAAGGCCCTTGTTGGTCTTTTGTACATATTTTTGTCCATATATATAAAGAAAATTTTCTTCGAATACCTTCTAAAATTTTGTCTTCAATCATGTTTCGTGCCTTATAAAATTTTAGCATATTTTTTTGTTTTAAATAATATGTTTGAGACTTTGGTTTTAAATGACTTGATCGATGCCATAATGATATTGCTTTTATAGTCGGGTTCAAGTGAAACCTGAATTTGGAATAAAAGTACCGTTAGCTTTATTTTGAATGATAACGGACCACGATCTGTAGTCGAGTAGGTTCTTCTTCAAATTCGAGAGAGTGGGACACTTAGGTTCGAATCGAGTGGGAATGTGTTCTCAGATTCAAAATGTGTTGGCCCTTAGGCTCTTTGAATTGGGCCGATATGGCCTCTAAATGATGGGTATTTTTTCCCCTCTTTTGGCTCAAAGACTTAGTAAAATTCTCTTATGCCTTAGCATGTATTTTTTTGTACCTATTGGTTGTTGATCCAAACCCCTTTATTTTTTTGTGCCTCATCACAAGTTTGTATTTGGATAATTCGATACCTCTTAAGGTTTTTCGAGGACTGATTTTATTGAATCCCTTTGATTATTTTGTTGATGGTAGCCTTTTTTAATCGGCTTTTAGAGAATTCGAAGTCCTAGTTTTATTACAGGGTTCGGACATCTCCGAGCCGCGTTAGTTTGGCCGTAGCCTTTGGGTGTGACTGTTGGTCTTACTTTCCCAATAATACTTCAAATTTGTTCGAAGTGTTAGTCCCCGAGAATGATAGTCTTGGCCTATAAATTGAGGGGTTCCTCTTTAAGGTCTTTAGGTAATTCGAACATGTTGATTTTTGACGGCAGTCCCCGAGTAGGGGGTCGATCGTTCGATATGTATTTATACTTGGCCCTTAAGTCATTTACCGTTCGAGGTATGGTTACACTTGGCCCTTGAGACCTTTTTCACAAAAATTATGAGCATGGAGCTTGTATAGTCGATGATTTTTTATTTTCGGTAGGATCCCTGTCATGTCTAAGTGGGACCAAGAAAAACAATCTATATTGTCAATAAGAAAATGAATAAGCTTTTTTCTGAGTTTGGGGGTTAACCTCGTTCCAAGGTATACCTTTCGCTCGGGCAGGTGCTCGATCAATATAACCTGTTCTAGCTCTTCGACCATTGATTTGTTTGCGTCAGAATCTTCGGGAACAATAAAAGTTTGAGGGGTCAAAAAATCTTCCTCTTCCTTTTCCATTTTCTGCTTCTCCAATTTGGTCAAGATTGGTGGCGTGATTGCTATTTAGCTTCCTATTTACCCTTGATGCCCAATCCTTCTGATGTTGATAAAGCCAAAATCGGTATTGTCTTATTGACCGCGAACATTTCTTTTGCAGCATGCTGCTCCCCGTACATTGTTTTGACCCTGTCTGACGTCACAAATTTCATCATTTGGAGGAGAGTCAAAGGGACTGCCCTCATATTGTGGATCTAAGGCCTCCCGAGTAGGGCGTTGTACCTCATGTCACCTCGATCATGTGAAACTTGGTATCTTGGATAGTTCCATCCAAGTTCTTGGTAGGATAATCTCCCCTTTAGTTGTTTCACTGGCCATATTGAAACCATTCAAGACCCGTGTTGCGGGCACGATCTGATCTTGTCGGCCGAGTTACTCCACGACCCTCGATCAGATGATATTTGCTGAGCTACCTGGATCCACCAAAACACGCTTAACTTGAACTTTATTTAATAAGATAAAGATTATCAGAGCGTTGTTGTGAGGCTGAGAAATTCCTTCTGCCTCCTCGTCGTTGAATGATACGGTGCCTTCTGGCATATAGTCTCGGGTACGTTTCTCCCTGGTAATTGATACCTTAGCGCATTTGAACATGGGCCCTTATGAAATAAAGACCCCTCCGATGATCATATGAATTACATGATGCGGCTCCTCCTGTTTAATTTTCTTATTGACGTCCCTTTCCCTGAAATGATTCTTGGCTTGATCACTTAGGAATTCTCAAAGGTGGCCCTCATTGAATAAACGGGCTACCTCCTCTCTCAATTGCTTGCAATCCTCGGTCCTATGAATATGCGTGCCATGATATATACACATTATATTGGGGTTCCTTTATGAAAGATCGGTCTGTATGGGCCTAGGCCATCTAGTGTCTTTGATTCTTCCAATTGCTGATATTACGCCTGACGCATCGATACTAAAATTATACTTCGATAATCGAGGTGCCTCTGTAGGGTCGACGTACTTGTCAAAACCATTTTTGCTCAAGATTCACCTATAATTCTGTCCTCGATCGCTTCTCCAATCGTTCTGGGCGTGATTATGTGCTGGACCACTATTCCTGCGATATGAGGTGTACAATTGATATCGGTCTTTATTCAATCTTGGCTCTTTATCGATCTCTCTTTGATTTTTGGCGGTTGACCTATTGGGGTGCATTAAAAAGGAAGGAGCTTCTAATTGGTCATCCTCGACCCTGATCTTTGATTGGTACCAATTATGTACATCTGCGCAAGTTACAGCCGGATATTCGATCAGACTTTGCTTCAGCTGACGTGATGCTATCGAACTTCGTTCATTCAATCCCTGAGTGAAATCTTGAACGGCCCAATAGGTTGTGACTGGTGTCAACTCCATGCATTCCATTTGAAATCGGGATACAAACTTCCTCATCATTTTATTATACCTCTGTCTTACTTTGAAAATGTCTGATTTCCTCGTCGCAACCTTTATGGCTTTGGCATGTGCCTTTATGAAAGAGTCTGCCAACATGAAAAATGAGTTGATGGAATTTGGTGGTAGATTTTGGTACCAAATCATTGCTCCCTTCGATAGGGTTTCCCCGAACATCTTCAATAAAACAGATTCGATCTCATCATTTTCAAAATTGTTACCCTTGATGGCGCATGTGTAGGAGGTGACATGCTCGTTGGTGTCGGTGTTACCATTGTATTTAGGTATGTCCGACATACGAAACTTCTTTAGAATAGGTTTCACAGCCGCACTCGAAGGAGATGACTTTTGTAAAAATTTCTTTGAATCCATCCCTTTCAAGATTGGTGGCGCCCCTAGTATCTGATCAACTTGGGAGTTGTATATTTCCATTTTTTTTATCATTAGCTTCGATTTTCTTCTCTCCTGACTTAATTCTTTTGGTGAGCTCCCCGGCCATTATGATTATTGCAGGATCATTCCCCCATTCGTTACCGTTCGACCTTTCTAGCACTAGGTCGATGCGGCAAGTGATTTTTGGCTCGACCACACTCGGAGTTCCATGTTGGTTTTGTAATTGAGCTATAGCGGCCTACTGACTATAGCATCTTGAATATCACCTGGAGACTAACTCCTCCGTCTCCTCTGCCCTGTGTACCTTGGCCACTAGATTGGCCTTCTCTGCTGATAACTATGATTATAACACGTTTTATACCCATTCTTGCCTAAGCTTTGTGCATGAATTGCCATAAATTAGTACCAAAATGCATACAAGTTGCGCTTGATTGCAGGTTTGAGCGACAAGATGACAAATGTCAAAGATCGGCTCGAAACAGAGTGAAATCTGCCAAGTGTGAAAGTCAAGTGAAGTGGGGAACAAAGAGACCCAGCGGCGACCGCACTGCTTTGCCACGCAGCCGCGCTGGAAGTTCAGAGATTGGGCATTTCAGTTGTGACATGCGCGGTCCACGCTCATCCTGACACGGTCCGCGTCTGAGGAGGTTCAGAGACCAGAGAATGCAAAGGCAAACCCACGCGGCCGCGCACCAAAATAGTGCGGTCCGCGTGGATGGTTGTTCAGAGAATGGTCATTTTACCAAGTTCTCCACGCGGCCGCGCCCCATTTATGCGCGATCCGTGCTACCTTTTTGCGCGGTCCGCGCCCCCAGCTTTAGAAGAGAGAATTGAAGACCAAGACCCCTACGCGGCCGCGCAGCATTTCTACGCGGTCCGTGCCAGCCCCGCAGGGGTATTTTTGTCCAGTTTTTCCTGTGTACTATAAATAGAACATTTTACTTTTTTTAGATTAGGTATTAGATATCAGATAGGTGCTGCACTCGTGAGACTCAAGTTTTAGCCTATTTTGGGCAATTTCATCTTGCTTTATCGTGGATTCTTCTAGATTAACATTGTAGTTAATTAATATGTCGATTTTATCTACTATTTCTTCAATTTCTGTTTCTATTATATCTAGCTAAACCCATTAGCTAGGGTTGTGGCTCAACCCTAGTGTGGGTAATTAATGGGTGTGATTGTTTAATGCTTGAATGATATTGGGTGTTTGCTATTTGGGTTAATTTTATGATTTAATTAGGATTTTGTGGTTGCAAACACTAAGTCTAGCTTAGTGGGTCTTGACTCTTCTTGAGAAAGAGTGTCTATGACCCCAAAATTGACCCAACAAGGAATTGGGATGGACCCATGAGAATGGTAGTCCCAATTAACGGGTTAAACCTCGAGAGAGTAATTACCCAACTTGAACCCTAAGTTGCTTGGGCATATTGGCCTACCCAATTGGTCTCGAGAGAGTCAATTGGGCAAAATCACTCTCTCTACCGAGAGGTGTGAGAGTGAGTGCAATCGTGCAACGGTTATAGCATAAGCCCCATAATCATCATTCTTGTATTAGGAATCTCTACCCGTTAGTTGACCACCTAGGTAAATGCCACGACCCTAGTGCCTTTCTCTATCTTTCATACAACCTAGAATTAATACCTTAGCATAACTTACTTTTAATTAGTAGTTGTTAAATTGTAGTTGATAATCGCAAAAGCCCTAAAAATGTTAGAAGTACAATTATGAGCTAAAATGCATTTCTAAACCAAACAAATACCCGACTCCATTCCAAGCTCCCTGTGGAAATTGACCCCGATACCACTATTGGGTAAAAGTCTTAGCGCCCACTCTTTCTAAGGTTGAGTCCGCCGTGATCACTTTTTTGGCGCCGTTGTCGGGGAGATTTTCGGTGTTTGACTATTTGTTGGCTAGTTTTGTGTTTTGCTTCTTTTTCCTTTTTTTTTTTACTAATTCTATTTGTGTTAATTCTCTCAGGTACACATGGCTTTAAACACAAATGACCCTCTTGGCAACGTGGTCCGGGGGGGGAGGAGGTTAAGGATCTAGAAGAAGAAGATGCATTACCTCATGCTCCTAGGAGAGGTCGAAATGCCAATGCAAATGCTAATGCTAATGACAACATACCATACCCTCCTCCACCTCCACCAAGAGTGGCACCAAGAGTTCTACCTAATCAAGGGTACGCAAGTGCAATAGTTCCTCCCCGAATCCGGGCGAGGAACTTCCAGATTACAAATGTGATGCTCACCTTGCTCGAACAACGAGGTTATTTCATGGGGGCCGCTGATCAGAATGCTTATTAACACTTGAAAGGCTTCATGGATACTTGTTGGGGTAGCAAGCAGACAAATGTTTCGGAGGATACATTGAGACTTCAACTTTTCCCGTTCTCACTTCGAGGAAAGGCGTTAGATTGGTTGGAGAGGCTCCCCAATCATTCCATCACTACATGGGATGAGTTGACGGACAAATTCATCGCTAAGTTTTTCTCTCCAAGTCATATGGCGGCTCTACAGGACGAGATTCTAGCTTTCAAGCCAGAGCCGACTGAACTGTTACACGAGATATGGGAGAGGTTTAGAACGATGGTGAAAGAGTGACATAAGAATGATATGAATGATGTGATGATCCAACAAACGTTCTATAGTGGAATCAACACAACCAACCAATGTATTGTGAACCAACTGGCGGGTGGTAATTTTATGAAGATTCCGTACAACGAAGCTTGTGATGTGTTAGATGAGATGGCCGATACATCATCTGCATGGCAAAGCCGGGCTAATGTTCCTCAAGGTGATCCTAATGTTATATATTTGCATAAGCAGTTGCATGATCACGACCAAGCTATTGCCAAACTTACAATAACAATGAACCAATTGGCTAAGGCGCAACTTCAACAAGTTCAAAATCCGCGCCAAGTAAATGCCATGGAGGGAGTGAATATGATGAAAAGAAGGCAAAGAGGGCAACAACAACCTCACGAAAATTTTAACAACTATGATGATGGTGGTGGATATTCGAATGAATGTTTTGACGACCAAAGTGAGGAAGTCCAATATATCAACAACTACCGAGGGAATAGAGGTAATCAAGGGAATCAACAATGGAGACCCCAAGGTAATTGTGACAATCAACAAGGTAGCAATTGGAATTATAATAACAATCAAGGAGGCAATTGGGGAAACAATAATTCGGGGAATCAAGGTAATTGGAACGGGAACAACAATTGGAACAACAACAATGGTGGTCAAGGTGGGTGGAACAATAATGGTGGTCAAGGTAATAGGGGGCAAGGTTTTTAAAGGCCCCCGATGTATCAACAACCAAACAACCCGCCTCCGTTTCAATCACAAGGGTCGAGTTCGTCGGGCAATGACATGGGTCGAATAGAGAACATGTTTGAGCAAATGATGAAGAAGAATCATTACTCCGATGCTCAATTGGCCTCCCATAACACTTCGATCCGTAACTTGGAAGTACAACTTTGGCAAATTTCACAATCTCTCAACACTCACCCAAAGGGTGCTCTACCAAGTGATATGGTAGTGAACCCCAAGGGTGGGCATAATAATCATGTGATGGCGGTGACCACGAAAAGTGGAAGAGGCGGTGATATGCAAGCCTCAAGAGGTAATCGAGTTGTTGTTGATGAAGAAGAGTTGCAAAATGATGAGATACCATTGGTAGTTGTGGATATTGTTGAACCAAATGCAAGTGATGATGTGAGGATTGAAATTGATAAGGGTGAGGAGGAGACTCAAGAGGCCGTGAACCCGTCTAGGGAACTCGTCATTGATATGCCCGAACTGGTGGTGCCAAAAGCCAAGGCACCCTTGCCTAGGCCACCTCCGCCCTACCCTCAACGATTGGCCAAGCAAAAGGGTGATAACCAATTTAAGAAATTTATTGAGATGATGAAGATTTTGACTATCAATGTGCCTTTGGTGGAGGCACTCGAGCAAATGCCGGGGTACGCGAAATTCATGAAGGATTTGGTTACAAAGAAGCGATCAATGGAGTGTGAGACAATCAGGATGACCCATCAAGTGAGTGTAATTGTACACTCCATGGCTCCTAAACTTGAGGACCCCGGTGCATTCACTATCCCATGCACTATTGGAAGCGCCGACTTTGCAAAAGCCCTTTGTGACTTGGGGGAGAGTATCAACTTAATACCATATTCTATTTTCAAAACTTTGGGAATCGGGCAACCTCGCCCGACTTCAATGAGGCACCAAATGGCGGATAGGTCAATGAAGCAGCCTTTGGGTATAATTAATGATGTCCTTGTTCGTGTTGATAAATTCATCTTGTCGGCCGACTTCGTGATACTAGATTGTGAGGTGGACTTTCAAGTCCCAATTATCCTTGGAATACCTTTCCTAGCAACGGGGAAGGCTTTGGTTGATGTCAAGGCGGGAGAGTTGACCTTCCGATTTGGTGATGAAAAGGTGATGTTCCATGTGTGCAAGTCTATGAGCCAACCAAATAGCACCGAGGTGTGCTTGTTTATTGACATTGTCACGGCGGTGATAGTGGATGACACAAGCGCAATGATCAATGTTGAAGATCCACTTGAAGCGGTGCTTTTGAACATGGAGGCTAATGAGGATGCCGGGAGAATTGAATGTGTAAATGCCTTGCATGGTATGGGCTCATACTCTTATGAGCCTAGGAAGTTATCATTGGACCTTGAGAATAGTAAAACTCCCCCAACAAAGCTATCTATTGAGGAGCCGCCGATGTTGGAGTTGAAACCACTTTCTCCTCACCTCAGGTATAAATACTTGGGTCCTAATTTCACTTTGCCTGTTATTCTTTCGTCTTGCTTAACTAACATACAGGTTGACGCCACTTTGGCGGTTCTACAAAGGCGCAAGCGGGCGATTGGATGGACGTTGGCGGATATTCGGGGTATAAGCCCCCCTTTTTGCATGCACAAGATCATTTTGGAGGAAGATGCAAGGCCATCTCTTGAACATCAAAGAAGACTAAATGAAGCTATGCAAGAGGTGGTCAAGAAAGAGGTCATCAAGTGGTTGGAAGCCGGTGTTGTCTACCCAAGCTCGGATAGTTCATGGACCTCTCCGGCCCAATATGTGCCAAAGAAGGGTGGTATGAAGGTCGTCACCAATGCCAACAATGAGTTGATTCCTACCCGTATGGTCATGGGTTGGAGAGTGTGCATAGATTATAGAAAACTCATCAAGGTCACGAGAAAAGATCATTTCCCTTTGCCATTCTTGGACCAAATGCTTGATTGTTTAGCGGGCCGGGCTTATTATGTTTCCTTGATGGCTACTCGGGGTACAATCAAATTCACATTTCCCCGGAGGATCAAGAGAAGACAATCTTTACATGTCCGTATGGCACATTTGCTTTCTCAAGAATACCATATGGACTTTGTAATGCTCCGGCGACCTTCCAAAGATGTATGATGGCAATCTTCACCGACATGGTGGAGGATATTCTGGAGGTCTTCATGGATGATTTTAGCGTGGTGGGGGACTCATTTGAAGAATGCCTAGTGAACTTGGACAAGGTGTTGAAAAGATGTGAAGAAACCAATCTTGTACTAAACTGGGAAAATGTCACTTCATGGTACGAGAGAGTATTGTGTTGGGTCACAAAATCTCAAAACATGGAATTGAAGTCGATAAGGCAAAAATTGAGGTGATCTAAAGACTTCTTCCCCCACTTCTATCAAAGGGGTGAGGAGTTTTTTGGGTCACGCCAGGTTCTACCGGTGATTCATTAAAGACTTTTCAAGAGTTGTGAACCCGCTTTGTAAATTGTTGGAAAAGGATGTGAAGTTCGTCTTTGATGAGAGGTGTATGGAGTCCTTTGAGTTGTTGAAACACAAATTGACCGCAACTCCCATCATCACCGCACCCAATTGGGAATTGCCTTTTGAACTTATGTGTGATGCGAGTGATGTAGCGATTGGTGCGGTGCTTGGCCAAAGAATCAACAAAATGTTTCATTCCGTGTATTATGCGAGCAAGACAATGAATGAGGCCTAAAGAAAATACACGGTGACGGAAAAGGAGCTCTTGGCTATTATGTTCGCGATGGAGAAATTTTGCCCTTATCTTATGGGGGCGAAGGTGATCATACATACGGACCATGCAGCCCTCAGGTATTTGATGACAAAGAAAGATTTTGAAGGCAAGGTTGATAAGATGGGTACTCCTCCTTCAGGAATTTGATCTAGAGATTGTGGATAGAAAAGGAAGTGAGAATCAAGTCGCGGATCATTTGTCCCGACTAGAGGAAGAAGGGAGACCGATCAATGGTGTTGAGATAAACGATGCTTTCCCCGATGAGAAACTTTTTTCAATTTCTATGGGTGACATACCTTGGTTTGCGGACATCGCCAATTTCATAGTGACCGGCAATGTCCCGTGTGAGCTCTCTTCCAACCAAAGGAAGAAACTCAAGCGGGATAGCTTTGATTTCTATTGGGATGAGCCGTATTTGTTTAAAATCTGTACGGATGGGGTAATATGAAGATGTGTGCCGAAAACTGAGCAAATGAACATATTGGAGGCTTGCCACTCTTCTCCTTATAGTGGTCATCGTGGGGGAGTGAGGACGACATCAAAGGTTTTAGGTTGCGGATTCTATTAGCCGACTTTGTTTCAAGATGTGAGCAATTTGGTAAAGAAATGTGATGCACGCCAAAGAGCTGGTGGGATTTCAAAAAGAGATGAGATGCCTCTCTATACAATCCTCGAGGTAGATATTTTTGATGTTTCGGGCATTGATTTCATGGGCCCGTTTGTAAGCTCTTGTGGGAACATGTATATTCTCGTGGCGGTGGACTATGTATCAAAGTGGGTTGAAGCCGTGGCTCTTCCCAACAATGAAGCCCGGAGTGTCGTGGCATTTTTGAAAAGGATTATCTTCACTAGGTTTGGAACTCCTCGTGCTATCATTAGTGATGGGGGGTCCCATTTTTGCAACCGGGCTTTTGATTCTTTGCTAGCCAAGTATGGGGTAAATCACAAGGTGACCACTCCTTATCATCCTCAAGCGAGTGGCCAAGTTGAGGTTTCTAACCGAGAGATCAAGAGTATTTTGTCCAAGACTGTTAATGCAAATAGGACCGACTGGTTGAAGAAATTGGATGATGCTCTTTGGGCTTATCGTACAGCTTTCAAGACTCCGATTGGTATGTCGCTGTATCGGTTGGTGTTTGGGAAGGCTTGTCATCTTCCGATGTAATTGGATCATAAGGCTATGTGGGCTTTGAAAAAGTTGAACTTAGAATGGGATGTCGCTGCGAATCTCCGGGTTGAGCAACTTAATGAGCTAGACGAATTCAAATTTCATGCCTACTCCAGCTCGTCCTTATACAAGGACAAGATGAAGTACCTTCACGACAAGTATGCCCGAGGGAAGGAATTCAAAGTTGGTGACATGGTTCTTCTTTACAACTCCCGGTTGAGGTTATTTCTGGGCAAGCTAAAATATAAGTGGAGCAGTCCATTTGAAGTTGTTGGTGTAACTCCATTTGGTGCCATTGATCTCAAAAATAAGAATGGTGAAGTGTTCCGGGTCAATGGGCATCGTGTCAAGCACTACTTGGGAAATTTTGATGACAGCCATGTGGTGACACTCATTCATTTGAAGTGACTTTGATGGTAACATGCGTCGTGCCGCGACGTTAAATCAGGCGCTTCTTGGGAGGCAACCCATGTCTTTTTCTTTCTATTTGTTTTCTGTTGTAGATTAGGATTTTTAAACTCATGATTTGTGAGATGTTGCAGGGATAATGTTGAACCAGTGCAGGACAAAAGTAAAAAAAATGCCAGGTCTCTGAAGTTTGCCTACGCGGACGCGCACCAAAATAGTGCGGTTCGCGTAGGCTGGTGCAATGGGGAGCTGGGTCTCTGAAGTTAGCTGCGCGGTCTGCATGACGTTTTTATGCGGTCCGCGCAGTAAAGGCCCAAGTTACATGCTCTCTGAAGTTTTCCATGCGGCCGCGTGACAAAACAGTGCAGTCCGCGTGGGCTGTTCATTCAATTGAGAAGGCTGGAAATCCAGCGCGGTGCGCGGCCATTTCTGCGCGGCCGCACTGGTAGGTAGGTGATGGATCCCACGGTATTTTCTATAATTAGGAACCTTAAGCTTCATTTTAACCTTTTCGCCAATTTTCTACGTGAGCTCTAACTTTTCACTGTTCATCAAGATTGCTTCAAGTAGTTAAATTTTCACAATCCCTGGTAACATTCCTCACTAATCTCATTCATAGTTTAATTTTTGATTATTTTATTTGCTTCCCATTAGTATAACTTCTTCTTTTCTTCTATTTCTTCTTAGTTTAAACTGTTAGGTTAGATTTTGTGTGTTTATGTTAAACAATGGGCATGAATTCACGATTAGTAAGTGAGTAGGGACAATTAGGACCCATATTTGAACAAAAATTGGACTTAAATGAAAATTCGCAACTCAGTTAATTATCAGCGCTGCGTGGCCGCGCGTCCTTTTTGCGTGGTCCGCGCCGTCTCTTTGTTATGTGCTAAGTCTAATCTGCACGGTCCGCATAGCATTTTTGCGCGGTCCGCTCTAGCCCAGCGCGACCGCGGTCCAAATCAGTGCGGACCGCGCTGATAAAGTTTAGAGAGTGTGTGTTTGGAGTCATTGACAAGCGCGATCCGCATTCCTTTTTGCGCGGTCCGCGTTGAACCAACGCGGCCGCGGTCCAAAATAGTGCGGACCGCTTTGGTAAGTTTAGAGAGGGGTGTAACTGGAACCTCTTAAGCGCGGTCAGTGGTCCAGGTTCACGCGGTCAGTGGTCCAGGTTCACGCGGTCTGCGCTACCTCAGCGCGATCGCGTGACTCTTTTGCGCGATCCGCGCCTCTCTTTCTGCTTCACTATGTCTTCAACTTTAACTTAACTGTATCATCTAATTCACTGCATATGCTTAATCTAACCATGTTAGACTTGTATTCTTTGCAGATCATGGTTAGCAAACATGGTGGAAAAGGACAAAAGCAACCCGGGAGATTTGGTTCCTCCCGAGGGGGCAAAGGAAAACGGGTGGTTAAACTCACTCCCCATGTTCGGGAGAGCATAAAAAGGACCCGTAATCTGATACGGGAAGCTGATAGAGCGGCCTCACACTCTACGGGGAGTAAGTATGTACCATCCCGGGACATCACTTAAGAATCTGCCCCCACTCACATGTCTACATCATTCCAGCTGTGTGATACTCCTTCACTTGACCCTGCACCCACCTCCAAGAAACCAGTCAATGTTATTTCGGACTCGTCTAATGAGTCCGTAGCTAGAGATGAAGAACTATACTCCACCTCCCCCACGACTTCATTAGTGGGAGAGAGTGGAGGATATGGTGAGGGGGGTGAACCACAAGTCGGGGGAGTGGATTGGACCAGAAAATTGGAAGCCTGGGCTGACAGATTCGTAAGTGAAATAGCCTTCCACAGATTTAGAGAGTGGTGGCCCAAAAGAAAATTGATTCCAGAGAGGCAATTTACTGACTCTGATCTTGTTCCTCTCAACCCAAATGTGCAAGCACAATTCCGTACTAGAGAAGGTTGGGGTTTCTTCAAGGAACATTATATAGTCGCCAATGAACATATGGTGAAAGCATTTTACTATAATTTTCATCATGTGGTGAAGGACTCAAAGGCGACAAAAGTGCGGGACAAATTGGTGATGTTTGATGGGAAGTCACTGAATGAATTTTTGGGGTTCAACGAAGAGGATGAAACCCAATACTTAGAAAAGCTAGCAATGAAAGAAGAGGTTCGTCCTTAGTTGGCCCAGCACTTGGCAACCCCGGGCACTGTTCCAGTCTGGTTGAAAGCAGGGGAGAAGATTCTGAGAAACACGTTCAATTTTGAAGCCAAGGGTTGGTTGACTTTCGTGTGTAGTAGGCTTGATCCCTCCACCCATGATCACACAGTTCCTATTGCCCGTGTTGTTCTAGTGGCATCTATTATGGCTGGGTTTCCTCTCAATGTGGGCAACATCATTTCGAGGGTGATTTGTACGGTCGAATAGGAGACCAACACAAACTATCCCTTCCCGAACACTCTTTCCTTATACTTTAAAGAACTGGAGGTGAAGAAAAGCGGTTTGATGTCAAGGTAGATTCAGTAGCCCCCTACTCATGGAACAGTCAGTTGGGTCCCAATAACCCAAAGAGGTTCAAAAAGAATCAGACATCCACTTCCACCGCACCTGGCCAGTCTGAGAAGCCAGCAGTTATTGAGCATTCCACTGAGCCTTCCACTATCCCTGCTACCAGTGAGACATGGCCCCCAGGTCCTTCTTCTATTGCTGGTACATCTACTTCAGCGGACCCGGTTGTCCCTTCATCGAAGACTCACCGGTTCACTGCCCACCAGCTTACTCAGTCTTTAGCCAGTTTGAACAACTGGATGTCAGCTGCAACATCCAAGTTGTCCAACTTGGCCACTGTCGTTCAGGCACAGTCAGCTCCTGCCTCGGTTGAGATTCCTCCTTCCATTGAGGAAACACTGAAGAATATCCTGTCCAACCAGGCAAAGATGATGGCGACGTAGGATGCCTTGACTACGGCAGTGGGGGCACACAGCAAAGCATTGGACAAACTGGCTCGGGAGCACAAGAAGTTGAGGAAGCAAAAGGCTTCAAAGGAGTTAGTGACGAAGTTGAGAGATGATGTGGATAAGCTCTTGGCGGATCAGATGCCACTTGACTTACTATTTGGGGCCCAACTATAGATCCAGCAGCAGTTCAGCCACAGCAGGAGGAGGCTCCCAGGCAGCCGAGGAAGAAGAGGAAACTCCCTAGCACTGAGGGAGTTGTGATAGAGGTGGCACAGGTTCAGGAGGGTACCTCCAGTGCTCCACCAGTAGTTTAGCCAGTCCTTGATCCGGCCCATGTCCCAGCAATAGAGCAGCAGCAGGCCGGGGACCAGTCTGAGGTTCCCGCCAGTACAGAGGACCAGAGGCCCACTGATCAACACATGGCGACAGATTAGGCTTGAGGGACCACTCTATATTCTTTCTTGTCATTTATCCTTATTTTAGTTGTTGGCATTGGGGACAATGCCAGCTTTTATTCGTGGGGGTGCACCCTACTATTTTGATTGACATTTGGGATGACTGTATATATTCTCTTTACTTTTAGCACATTTGTAGTTGATAGATGGTTTGTATATAACTTTTCATTTTAGATGCTTTTCAACTTTGTGTATATATTCATTACCCCCAGTTGTATATTCTACTTCCCTTTTGTACATATTCATTTGGTTTTTCATTTTGATTTTCTTGGTTTTCTATTTTCATTAAAAAATTTTGTTTCAATTGCAAAGTTAGGCTCACAGCCTTTGTGTTTTGTTTTGGCATTTGCAATAAGCCCTTGGTTTTGTTAATGCCACGGTTCATTCCAAGGGTAGAGTGTTGTGCGAACTGGGTGGCTCTTCCCAATGATAGATGGTGTGACAACCTTCTTAAGGGTTTGAGTCCGTTTTTGATTTTTCTTTTTTGATTTTCAAGTTTTGTAGTTAAGGGTACCTCAGGCAAAGCTTCACTTGGGCCTAACACATTTGCCTTTGATCCCATGGTCAAAGACATGATGTTGTGTTTAGGATCGTGAAAGTCGTGGCCTTGAGACTCTTGTGTTGACCAAACAATCATCATGTGGTCATTTTAGGCCATTGTGCGCTTGAATCGTAACTAAGGTCGTTGTGGGCCCTCGACTCTGTCTTTAGCAATCCTTAAGTGTGTGTGGTGAGAATTTTAATTGTGAGCCTAAGTATCAAGCTGATGGTCTAGAACTTGCCCTAAATGTTTGTTGAGGCGAAATCATAGGTGAAACTTGACTTGAGAAGTGATTATAGGCCCTCATTGATCCAAACTTCCAAAATTTGAACAATTTCCATGACCCACCAATGAAATGATCCCTAGTTCACCCCTTTTGAGCCTTAAACCTTCTTCTTTCATGAACCAGAGCTACAAGCTTATACCCATTCTCAATGAGACCCTTTCTTCGCACCTAAATCTTCCCTTGAGTAATGGCAAATGTCTAAGTTTGGGGGGAGAGACAAGAAAGGCATCAATATGGTAAAAATGCACAAAAGCAAAAGAAAATGAAGGCAATGAAAAAGAGAAAAAGACAAAAGTGAATAAGAACCAAAAAGGGAACTCAAGGACAACAAAAAGTGAAAAAGGTGTGGAAAAAGAAGAAAGGTTTGAATTACAAAAGAAAGAGTGACAATGTGTCTCTCTAACCCCTTGAAAGAAGTGAAATACTCAAATGAGTCAAGAAAATATGCCAAAATGAATCAAAAGAAGTGCTTAAGGGAATATTGAACCTAATTGAACAAAAACATGTTCTACCTTTACCCAAAAGCCTTCACAATGACTCCTCAAAAGCCCTATATGATCTTGAGTTGAGGGAAGCCTACATTAGTGGATACTTACATAAGGGGCAAGCATATGGTACTTAGAGCCGGACTTATGGCCTTTTCTTTGAGAGAGATGAGTG
>MU729212.1:0-28040 GCA_026770625.1 Nicotiana glauca
CGAAACTAACATGCAAGCAAAAACCCGACCAAACGATGTCCGAATGACCTGAAAATTTGCAGGCACATCCAAAATTACCTAACGAAGCTATTGCAACTCTCGGAATTCCATTCCGACTCCCGGATCAAAATCTCGCCTATCAACCGGATTCCGCCAAAATTCCAACTTTGCCAATTCAAGCCTATTTCTACACCGGACCTCCAAATTCAATTNTCTTCCGGTTGACTTTTCTAAAACAAACTCCCTTCTAAGAGGCTATATGCCTTATTTTCAACCAGAACCTATTCAATTACACCCGATAGACTCTATTACTGATATAGGAACATGCAACAACACAATAAAGGGAAAACAGGCAGTAACTCACGTGACGACGGGCCGGGTCGTCACAAGGCATCATGTTGAATCCTCCTGCGGGAAACATGGTTAGGCAATTTATTAGAACTGTGAAACTGACTAACAATGAGGCTGAGTATGAGGCCATGATTGCAGGCCTTGAATTGGCTAAACGCCTTGGAGCCGAGGTGGTCAAAGCTAAGTTTGAGCATCAAAGACCATTATCTTTTCGACCAGGTCGGCGTGCTCCTGCCTCAGGTTCGAAGCCTCATTCTGAGTCCTGCCCAGCTTGGCTTGAAGGTCCTTGATGGCCCCATCTTTTAGTTCGCTGAGAAGCTTATACAAGTCCTTTTTCCAAGCCAGATTCTTGAGCTTACACACGAGATGGCTTGTTTAGAAGCGGTATCGAAGGAAACTCTCATGATGAAGCACTGAGTCATGTAGAGAAATGAAATTAAGTAGGAAACATCGAAGGGAACTTTAGGTGATTCACGAGAGGAGCTCAATGGTGTTAGAACCTTACCCGGCTTAAAGCTTGACGTGCCTCATTGAAGAGGCTCGGCGTGCCCACCTCATTCATCTTTGTCTGGTCCTCCTCGATTACTAGACATGAGATGTAACTAGTTATGCCCACGGGAGCGGACAAAACCTGGGCATCCTCTGGGACAGTGAGAATTACCGTTCTCTTGCGCTCGGAATCCACACTCGCCCTCTTGACCCACCTCCACAGTTGTCACTTTATCTCTTGGAGGGGTCGACCTGTGAGAAATGAAGATGTCATCATCTTTAGATTCGTCCATAAGCCGCCTAAGCGAGTCGGAGACCTGCACTCGGGACTTGGTAATTTTCTTGGGCTTGCGAGCCACCCTCTTCTTCGGCTTCACCTCGGAGGCCGGGGAGACCGATTTCCTTTCCCCTTATTCTTTTCCTCCATGACTGCCTCGGGCTGTCTCATCACAAAGGTATCGGTAGACAAGGACACATCCTCATTCCCTTCAAAAGATCTAAGTTTGATGGTCTTAGGTAAACCTAAGAAAGAAAAAAGAAAGGTCAGTATTATGAGAGTTAATGGAATGCTAATAGATATTCAAAGGGGAACCTTACCATGAGAACAGGACTCCCATTAGCCCTTCAAAAGCTTGCGACAGGAGCACTAAAAATACGACATCAGCTTTCAGATGCCTTCGATTCACTCCTTAAGCCGGGGGACCGTATTTGGAACCTGGGCAGTAGCTACATAACCACAAATATGAGTTATGAGAAATGAAATGAAGAAAAATTAATTCTTAGGGAATGGCTGCACTTACGAGATGTGTTCCACTTCTTGGGGAATGGAAGAAACTCGGGTGGGATCAAGTCTTTGGTCTTCACCTGAACGAATCGCCCCTGCCAACCTCGATCTCTATCTTTATCAATTCTTGAAAAAGGTGCCTTGCTAGCCCAGCGAGTGAGCTAGATTAGTCCACTCGGAAAATCTGGGGATTGTATAATCGGAGCAGATGGTCGGGGGTGAACTGGGATGATTCGATGTGGTTCACAAAATATCGAAGGAGGATTACGATCCTCCAAAGAGATGGGTGAATTTGCCCGAGGCACACTACATACCTCGTATAGAAGGTCAATATCAATGGGTCTACCGGGCCCAGCGCGAAAGGATAAGTGTAAACACTTAAATACCTCCACGTTGGTAGTGATATCGTCTTTGGGCCCAGGGATTACTACGTCCTTTCCTTCCTATTTACAGTCCTCTTAGACTACGGGAATGACAACCTATGTAATGGAGAATATGTATCGACATGCTCCTTCGCCCAGACTATTGGACGAGGGCTTCTCGACTTTGAAGTTGTATGCTATTTAGCAACCCCGGGTATAAAGCTTTTCAAATGAGGCTCGGGGGAAACCTCGGGGGCAGATGCCTTAGTGGCAACCACCTAGGAAGCGATCACATTGAGAGTGGCCACTTTGAGAACAACCACCTCGATAACAGCCACCTCATCATTTGTGGCCGGGTGGTAAGATGAATAGGCGGCTTGCTGAGGAACAGACTTGGAAGTTTTAGACATTGCTATCTGGTAAAGTTTGAAAATTTAATTAAAATGGAGATTGAAGGAACAAGTTTGAAGGCTGAAGAATAGAGTATGAAGATTTGAAGAAGATATGGGTAAGAACTTAAGGAAAATTATTTGGATTTGAAGATCAAAGATGAAGGTTTGAAAGATGCTAGTGATATCCAGAAAATTTAAAAAGGGGAGCTTGATAGAAAAACATAAAAATAGAAGAGGGTAGGAGCTTTTAAAGGGGAGTTACGCGAAGCTTCTCATTTGGGGGAAACCATCCGACGGTTGACACGTGTTCAAAGTCAGAAGGACACGCTTGATGTGACGTTTCAACTTTTTCATTTCGGTTGTAATGTACGAAGGAAGAGATCGGGGTACATCTATCACTTCTCACCCATTTGGCAAACCTATTCTCTGAGAAATGAGGGGACTATCTGTATACGAGTAAAACCGGGGCTAGTGAGCACCCCGATTTTTCGGTACGACAAATGGAGTAAGGACATAACTATACGAAATCAAAATTGAAGCTAAGTACCTCTCGTACTAAGGCCCGAACGAAGCACTTACCACCGTGACCATTGAGACAACACCCACCCCCCAAAATCATGTTCGAGCTCTAAGACCTGGTAAAGAATTACCAAATGGTTGCACATGACTAAGGAAGGGTCGTGATATCCGCCCTCAACCGGATATCACGGCATGGATCTCGGCCCGTATCGACAGTATATCAGTGATTAACGAAAAAAAAGATTTTTTTTACCCTTTTTAAAGTTATACAAGATATGAAACTCCCCTACTATATAAAGGGGCTATTTTTATTCAAGAAGGATATTATAACACAGGTATCAAGGTAATATAAACTTGTTTTCTCTGCTTATAAGTTATATCGAAGTTCTTATTCTTGTTCATAGCTTTTCATATATATTTTATTTTCGAATCGAAGGCAGACTAATTGTTAAGCTCACAACCGAGCCCGGACTCAATACTACAACTAGTTTGATTATTTATTCTATCCTTAATTTGCTTATCTAGCGTTATTTATCACTTGAATTGGATTAATTCACATACCTTTAAAATCGCGTATAAATTCAATGGTTATGCAGTTTGTCGGGTAAACAGAATTATAATTAAAATAAATATAATTTAAAAACGAACATGCAAAAGATTTACCATCGAACTAATTGGAAGCATCGTTTCAGAAAAATTGGTATGAGCCGTGTAGCTATTTCAATATAAAACTTACTATATGCTTTACAGATATTTCTAAAATAAAAATGTGAACTAGTAGATTATGTGAGAAAGAAACTACATAGTTAATATTTTTCTTTGTAAGTACATATAACTAAGTTAATACAATTTAAAATAGCGACATTCATAAATTTGTTGTCAACCTCATGTTAAATGTTGAGTTTATCTTTCTTCTATATTTTAGTGACAAATGCCAAACACTAACTTATTATTTTTTATTCAATTTTGATAATAAAATTAACATGTGAGGCACGTGCAATGCACGTGACAATGAATTTCTATGAGTTGTAGATTGTTGTCAACGTTTTGTTGCTTTGTTCTCGTGACAAGTATAAAATATGTCCAAATTCAGTTCTAAAAATGTCACGACCTCTAAACCGATCCGATCGTGATGACGCCTACCGAAAAAATTAGGCCAGTCAACACATTTTTAAAATAGTTCAACATTTCATTTAAAGCTTAAATAATACTCCCTTCGTTCCAATTTATGTGAACCTGTTTGATTGGGCACGGAGTTTAAGAAAAAAATGAAGACTTTTGGAATTTGTGGTCTTAAACAAGTTCAAATGGGGTCCAGAGTATTTGTGTGGTTATAAAGCTTCTCATTAAGGGTAGAGTTGTAACTTTAAGCTAAATTGTTACAAAATTTAGAAAGGGTTCATTCTTTTTGGACCAAAAAGTAAATAGATTCACATAAACTGGAACAGAGCGAGTACCATTTTCAACTGAAATTCCATAAAAGATATAAACTCATAACCAAAATAAAAGCGAAAAATAAAAGCCCGACCTCGGGTGTCATTAAGTCATGAGCAATGCTTCACTAGTTCCGAAACAAAAACAAGACCAAAATAGTCTGAAAATGGCAACAATGTACTCGAAGGAAGATAGAAGGAGAAAGGCGGAACTACGATCACCAGGCAGCTACCTCGCTATCTCCGGTGATAATCCGCGATGTAATAGTCAACAGCCGCTACCGTGCCCTGAAATACCTGGATTTGTACACAAGGTGCAGGGGGTAACATGAGTACACCAACTCAGTAAGTAACAAGTCCTCAATGGAATGACAGGTAGTGACGAACTAAACCTCAACAGGTAACACAATTAAATTGTATAGTAAAGTAGGCATGCTTGTAATTTAAGCATTCAGCTCATCAGTAAGTAAATACAAATTTGAACAATGTGAAGTATAAAGCTCAGCAAACCTCTACGTACCAATAAATAGAAAGCATAAAAATATACCATGTACCTCCACTCTCAAGTGCTCAACCACTCGGTACTGTATATGGCCATCCGTCCCTGGGAAGATCCATCCCGGAATATATACACATCACTGACAACAACCACCTATTACCGAGGAAAGGCCATTCCAACCCTATGCAGAAGATCCATCTCCACGTATAAGTACT
The DNA here is from genome assembly GCA_026770625.1 of Nicotiana glauca. NCBI lineage: Eukaryota > Viridiplantae > Streptophyta > Magnoliopsida > Solanales > Solanaceae > Nicotiana > Nicotiana glauca. Next base: position 5,045 of record MU729212.1, read on the forward strand.
TCAGACAAGATCCATGTCCAGGAAAGATCCATCCCACAATAATATCAACTGCGTTTACTGGGGTGTGTAGACTCCGGAGGGGTTCCTTTCAACCCAAACGTAATAACAAGCCAACGAAGGCATAATCAATATTATGCTGTGGCGTGCTGCCCGATTCCATACTGTCACTCATAATCAGGTTATTGGTCTCACTCAGTCATAACTCTCCAGTCTAGTATGCACGGGCTGACAATACCAAGATACTATCCCGAAACAATGATATGACGTGCCAAATAACAATAACCGAGACTGAGACATGATATAATATGCATGAACAAGACTGGGTACAAAATATCAATGAATCTAATGATATGACAGCAAAAAACAACCTCTCGGGTCTCAACAGTATCGGCATGAAGCCTTAACATGGTAATTAGCATTATTTACAATTCATTAACTTAATCACATAATCACTACACGGGTATCATGAAGAAAGAGTCACTAAGTGGTGCCATGGAATGATCCATGCCGTAATCCTCACGGTGCACACCCACACGCCTGTCACTTGGTATTTGCGTCGCCTCAATATTCAATCATAGAACACATATTTTGGGTTTCGAACCCTCAGAACCAAGTTCGGAATTGTTATTTACCTCAAACCAAGCTAAAGCTCTAACCCGTGATGCCCTTGCCTCTCGATCCGAGATTCTAATGCTCAGAACCTAACCAAAATCAGTATATTATCATCAATGCATGCTAAAGGAATGAAACCTACACAAAAATTATCAAATTAGACCAAAAATCCCGAATTTGGCTCCAACCCGGCCCCCGGGCCACATCTCAGAATCCAATAAAAATTCCAAAACTGGAAAATCTTTTCACTCCCGAGTCTATACATACAAAAATCATCAAAATCGAACCTCAAATGGTCCTTCAAATCTCCAATCAAAGCTCTCCAAAACTCAAGCCCTAATCCTTCAACTTCACCCTAAATTCCCCACTAATTTTATGATTAGATGGTGGAAAAATCATCACAAACACAAAATACAAAGCCTAAGTAGCTTATTGAAAATCACAGCTGTAAGCTCCAAACTCGTCCAAAAATGGAGAAGAATGGATTGAAATTCGCTTAGGAGAACTTATATACTTTTGTCCCAGAACTTCCGTATATGCGGTCCTAATCTCGCACCTACTCAACCGCTTCTATGGTTCAACCAACCGCACATGCGGTTTCCACTTAGACATCTAGGACCGCATCTGCGCCCCAAGAACTGCACATGAGGTGCCGCAGATGCGTCCAACACACTGCTTAAGTGGTTTTTCTCCACATCGCATCTTCGGCCTCGCACCTGCGGTCCCTAATCCATAGGTGCAGAAATGACAAAAGCAGCAAATTCAGCAGCATCAACTCAATGCCAATCTTTCCGTCAACCACCCACATTTATTCCGAGGCCCTCGAGACCTTAACCAAACATTCCAACAAGTCACATATCACCATTAAAACTTATTCGAACCTTCGGAACGCACAAAATAACATAAAAATACCAAATCACCCTCGGATTCAAGCCTAAGGATTTCCAAACTTCCGAATTTCGCAAACGATACCAAAACCTATTAAACCTCATCCGAATGACCTAAAATTTTGCACACACGTCACAAATGACACAATGGACCCCATCAAATTTCTCGAATTCCATTCCGACCCCGATGTCAAGATTTCCACTGCCGACCGAAAAATGCTAAATTTTCCAATTTCGCCAATTCAAGCCTAAATCTACACCGGACCTCCAAATTACATTCCGAACACGCTCATAAGTCCAAAATCAACTTTTGAAGATGTCTGAAGCATCATAATTCACATCCGAGATCTTATATACATAAGTCAACTTCCGCTTGACTTTTCCAACTTAAGCTTTCGAATAAGAGACTAGGTGTCTCATTCCACTCCAAGACCAATTTGAACACAGAACAACCAACACGACACGATGAAATACAACTGAACAATACACAAAGAAGTAGAAATGGGGGAAACGGGGATGTAACTCATGAAACGACCGCCCGGGTCGTTACATCCTCCCGCTCTTAAATAAATATTTGTCCTCGAACGAGTCAAGAAACAAACCTGAAGCCTCAAACAGATTTGGATATCTGCTCCGCATCTCCCGCTCGGTCTTCCATGTAGCCTCCTTCATGGGCCGACCTCTCCACTGCACCTTCACTGAAGCTATATCTTTCTATCTCAACTTTCGAATCTTCCGCTAGCCACTGGCTCCATATCATAAGTCAAATCACCATCTAACTGAACTGTGCTTAAATCCAAAGCATGAGACGGATCACCAATATACTTCTAGAGCATAAAAACATGAAATATCGGATGCACACTCGACAAGCTAGGTGGCAAAGAAACCTCATAAGCCACTTCCCCAATCCTCCTAAGTACCTCAAAAGGCCCAATGAACCGAGGACTCAATTTACCCTTCATACCGAATCTCATAACACCCTTCATGGGTGAAACCTTCAGTAGAACCTTCTCTCCAACCATGTAAGACACATCACGAACCTTCCTGTCAGCATAACTATTTTGTCTCGATTGCACAGTACGAAGCCACTCCTAAATCACTTTCACCTTTTTCCAAAGCATCATGCACCAAGTCTGTACCCAAAAGTCTAGCCTCACCCGGCTCAAACCAACCTCAAAAGGCCATCTGAATACTCAACTAATAATTATTGTTATGTGCGAACTCCATGAGCGGTAGAAACTGATCCCATGGACCCCCAAAATCAATTACACAAATGCGCAACATGTCCTCCAATATCTAAATAGTGCGCTCTGATTGTCCATCCGTTGAGGGTGAAAAGTTATGCTAAGCTCAACCTGAGTACCCAACTCTCGCTGCACAGTGAACTGGGTACCTCTGATGCGATCAGACAAGGAAGACCGAGAAATCACACAAGCTAAGGACCGACTGCGCTCCGAAATATCCAACCTCACAAACTGATTGGCTAAGGCCTGACATAAACTTCAAGTGTTTTCTCCCCAACAGGAATATATGCCAAACTGCCCATACTCGCCGCCTTCCTACGCAAAGCATCGACCACTAAATTGACCTTTCCTTGATGGTACAAGATAGTGACATCATAGTCTTTTAGTAACTCTATCCTTCTATGCTGCCTCAAATTGAGATCCTTCTGCTTGAACAAGTGCTGGAGGCTACGATGATCAGTAAATACCTCACAGACACACCATAGAGATAATGCGTCCAAATCTTCAATGCATGAACAATGAGAACCAACTCCAAATCGTGAATAGGGTAGCTCTTCTCATGTGGCTTCAATTGACGAGAAGCACAAGCAATCACTCTACCCCCCTACATCAACACACATCAAATACCAACTTTAGAAACATCACAATATACTGTATATAAACCTAAAGTTGATGGCAATACTGACACTGGAGTTGTGGTCAAGGCATTCTTGAGCTTCTAAAATCTCACCTCGCACTCATCCGACCACCTAAAAGGAGCACTCTTTTGAGTCAATTTGGTCAAGGGTGATGTAATAGATGAAAATCCCTGAACGAACCGACAGTAATAACCCGCCAACCCAAGAAAACTACGAATCTATATGGCTGAGGATGGTCTGGGACAACTCTGAATTGCCTCTATCTTCTTCGAATCAACCTGGATATCCTCACTGAACACCACGTGCCCCAAGAAAGATATTGAACTGAGCCAAAACTCACACTTGGAGAACTTTGCATGAAGATTCTTCTCCCTCAACCGGTGTAATACAACTCTCAAATGCTCAGTATGCTCCTCCTGACTACGTGAGTACACCAGAATATCATCAATAAATACAATAACAAACGAGTGGAGATAGGGATGAAACACGTTGTTCATCAAATGCATAAAAGTTGTTGGGGCATTGGTCAACCCAAAAGGCATCACAAGGAACTCATAATGACCATATCGGGTCCTGAAAGTTGTCTTAAGAATATCCGAATCCCTTATCTTCAACTGGTGATACCCCGACCTGAGATCAATCTTGGAGAACACCCTTGCTCTTTGAAGCTGGTCAAATAAATCATCAATACGAGGCAAAGGATACTTGTTCTTGATTGTGACTTTGTTCAACTGCATATAATCAATGCATATCCTCATCGTGCCATCATTCTTCTTCACAAATAGAACAGGCGCATCCCAAAGCGACACGCTAGGCCAAAGAAACCCCTTATCAAGGAGTTACTGAAGCTGCTCCTTCAACTTTGATGGTGCCATACAATACGGCAGAATAGAAATGGGCTGAGTTCCCGACACCAAATCAATACCAAAGTCAATATTTCTGTCCGGGGGCATTCCCGACAGTTCTGCAAGAAACACATCCGGGAAGTCCCTCACTACTGGAACTGAATCGATACTAGGAGTCTCTATACTGACATCCCTCACAAAGGCCAAATAAGAAAGACAACTCTTCCCAACCATCTGATGGGCCTTCAAAAATAAAATCACCCTACTGGGAACATAATTTGTCGAACCTCGCCACTCAATCCGTGGCACACCCGACATAGCCAACGACACTGTTTTAGCATGACAGTCTAAAATAGCACGACATGGAGATAACCAATCCATGCCCAATATCACATCAAAATCCACTATACAAAGTAATAGAAGGTCCAATCGGGTATCAAAACCCCAATAGTCACCACACAAGACCGATATACATGGTCCACAACAATAGTATCATCCATCAAAGTAGATACACGAACGGATGAAATGAGAGGCAAACGGGGCGTATCCAAATAATGAGCAAAATACGATGACACATATGAAAAAATGGAACCAGGGTCATGTCACACCTCCTTTTTCCTACCCCCAGAAAGGTATAAGGGGAGTTTTTTCTAATTTAAGTGACAATCGAAACGGGATTATTTATTAAACTACAGAGTCGCCACTTGGGATAATTTATGGTGCCTAAGTCACCGGTTCAAATTTCGAATCGAGGAAAGATTGACTCTATTTTACAGTCCGCGAACACAGAAATCTGGATAAGGAATTTTGTTAACCCAGGAGAAGGTGTTAGGCACTCCCGGGTTCCGTGGTTTTAGCATGGTCGCTCAACTGTTATTATTGGCCTATTTATTTGATTTTAAAACATCTTTGAAACCTATGTGCATTTTTATTCCTTACAAACCGCTTTTAATAATCCGAGTATTACACAACTAATTATTTGATTACACGTTGCGAATCGTATCACGGGAACCGTACCCATGATTACACGTCACGAATAGGTTGGGTCACATAAATGTATCCCCAAATTTTTAGAAATTAAGTGTCACGACCACGTCACGGGAACCGTACCCGTAAACATGATAATTATTCAATTAACGTGCCTAAAGCAAACTACGAGATTCATAAATTTGTCATAAACTTCAATACCAAACCTATTACCACACGGTCCATTTAAATTGCAACTCCCAATTTCAAGTCCAAACAAAATACTATGAATTAATTTTGACACTACGTAATTCTTTTTTGGACCAACAAATAGATTTTCCGGATCAAGCAAGATCATCACTAGTTTCACACACAAAATACAAGACCGATTATACTAATTATATCATATCCACACATTTGTAAAAGACCATGATATGTCATGAGAGGCAGGATAGCAATATAGTCTCGTGGAACAAAGAGACATTGTCCAACACACTTTTGTCAATAGAAAATGAAAAAACATACTGGTTGAGGCAGTTGAGTTTTTGTTCTGGTGATAATATCAAAGAAAATGCCCGACAAAGAGGTGCTTAAGCTACTGGTTCAGGTTACAGCCCAATTCTATCAACCATACACTCACTCATACCTAAGGATCTGTTCTTGTTATAAACCCAAATGAAGAAGTTATGGTGTACACTATAGAATCATCATTCAACAGACACTGCACCTTAGTTAACTAGCACAATATCAGTAGTCGACATTTACCATCTAAAACAAATGGCAAGCTATTTGTTTAATAGAAACTATGTCAGATTAATCCAAGAAAATAGGTCGAGAAACCTGTCCAGATATTTGACAATCGAGCATCCCAGAATGAAAATAGAAACGTTCAAACTCTCATATGTAGCTGAGTCATTTCTTTTTCGGGTTTTACACTAACACCATGGAATCATTATAGTGCCAATTGTAACACAAGACGAGGGAACGAGGTGAACCTGGAGTGGCGAGAATTTTTTGATTAATTTCGAAGAGTAACACAATCTGATTCAATAACGAAAGTTTGGAACGAACAATAACAAGGCAAAAGGAACCAAGAGCCCCGAACAGAAAACTCGATCGGCAGCCTCGAACTCGAACCGGAATCAATCTCGATTTGACGATTGTTTCAGAGCTAATTTTGGACTAATTTTTAAAGTTGTTTAGTGACTGTTCTGTGTGGATCTGTTGGAGTGAAATTGGTGGAAGATTACATGGTCATTGGATGGGGAAAATGGCATTAAGGTCTGAAGCTCGCCGGAGATGGTAGATTTGAGAGGAGGGAGCGGTGTGAGCAGATGGTCGTTCATGGAGGGTCTTGTTTTGGTTGAGAAGATGAAGTTATAGGGAGGTGGGGGTCTCTCTGGAGTTCAGCAGCGGATCATCTATATAAGAGTGTTAGGCTAGCGTGTTTTTGTATGAATTTTTGTGTATTTTAGCTAATTAGGTGTTACCCCTATTATATGGGTCTAGGTCTAAAATGTGTATTCTTGGCCTCCCTCTCAACTCGCTCCTGGCGACGAACTGACTCAATCTCTCTGGCAATGTCAACTACCTCCTCAAAATAAGCGCCATATACCCTCTCTCTCTCGTCAGAAAATTTTGTACTTGACACAACTGCTCGAACTGCCTGTGCAGCTCCTCTTTGCGGAAAAATGGTAAATACTTCTCCAAAAAGAGAATGGAGAATTGATGCTAGGTGAGGGGCGCTTCACCAGCAGGCCTACACCTCCCATAAGCCTCCCACTAAGTGAAGGTAGCTCGAGAAAACTGAAAAGTAGTAAATGAGACCCCACTGGTCTCCAAAATACCCGATGTACGAAGAATCCTCTAACACCCACTGGTCTCCAAAATACCCGATGTACGAAGAATCCTCTAACAGTTGTCCAAGAAACCCTGGGCATCGTCGCCCTCTACACCACTGAAAGTCGGAGGCTGAAGTCTTCCAAACCTCTCCTATCGACGCTGCTCGTTATCAGGCATAACTGATACCACATAATCCTGAGCAGGTGCAAACGAGTGGGCTGGTGATGCCTCCGGTGTCTGCAATCCCTGAACAACCTGCTCAGGTGTACGGATGCCGAGAGTTTGAGTGTTGCCCCTGGTCTGAGAAGTAGTTGCTGTAGTAGAAACTGCGATCACCTTAGCAAGACTAGAGCACACAGTCAAGATATGAGGCAAGGACTCCTAAAGACCTGGAATAACAATAAGCATAGCCGGTGCTTGAGCTAGTCCTGCTGGACCGTTCGCAATTGGACCTAATCATGAACTGAGGTGGCTGATGGATCTGCAGGTGCTACCGTAGCTGCTGTGCAGGCTATACCATTACCCCTACTACATCTTTGACCGCGTCCTCGGCCTCTAGTGGCCCTAACTTGTGGTAATGGTGGTCATCTGTCCTGACCGGTAGCACGTGTCCTCACCATCTGGGAGAGAATAGAATATCAAAAGTTTAGTTACTAGAATCAATAGATTCGCAAGACAAGAATTCAAGAATGTGAAGTTTTTCCTAAAGGTTCTACAGCCTCATGAAGATAAGTACATACGTCTCCATACCGATCCGTGAGACTCTACTAAAATCACTCATGACCCGTGAGACTTATGTAACCTAGGCTGTGATACCAACTTGTCACGACCCCAAAACTAACCCAGTCGTGATGGCGCCTATCGGAAAACTAGGCCAACTGACACATTTCCAAAATAGTTCAACATTTCATTTAAAGCTTAAATAATACCATTTTCAACTGAATCCATAAAAGATACAAAGTCAAAACCAAAATAAAAGAGAAAAATAAAAGTCCGACCTCGGATGTCACTAAGTCATGAGCAATGCTACAATAGTTCTGAAACAAAAACAAGACCAAAATAGTTTGGAAATGGCAACAATGTACTAGAAGGAAGATAGAGAAAGAGAAAGGTGGAACTGCGATCGCCAGCTACCTCGGTATCTCCGGTGACAATCTGTAACTGGAATAGTCAACGGCGGCTATCGTTCCCTGAGATACCTGGATCTGCACACAAGGTACAGGAGGTAAAGTGAGTACACCAACTTAGTAAGTAACAAGTCCAAACTATGGACTGATAGGTAGTGACGAACTAAACCGCAATAGGTAACACAATTAAATGGTATAGTAAAGTAGGCATGCTTGCAGTACAAGTATTCAGCTTATCAGTAAGCAAATACAAATATGAACAATGTGAAGTATAAAGCTCAGCAAACCTCTACGTAACAATGCACATAAAGCATAAAAATGTACCATGTACCTCCGCTCTCAAGTGCTCAACCACTCGGTACTGTATATCTCCATTCGACCCAGGGAAGATCCATCTCGAAATATATACACATCACCGACAACAGTCACCCAGAATCGAGGAAAGGCCATTCTAGACTTATGAAGAAGATCCATCTACAGGTATAAGTACTTCATACAAGATCCATGTCCAGGGAAGATCCATCCCTCAATAATATCAACTGCTCTCACTGGGGGTGTGTAGACTCCGGAGGGCTCCTTTCAGCCCAAGCACTATAACAAGCCAACGAAGGCATAATCAATATTCCATTATGACATGCAGCCCGATCCCATACTATCACTCATAATCAGGCTCTTGGCCTCACTTAGTCATAACTCTCCAATCTAACACACACGGGCTCACAGTACCAAGAAACTATCCTGAAACAATGATATGACGTGCCAAGTAACAATAACCGAGACTGAGACATGATATAATATGCATGAACAAGATTGGGTACAGGACATCAATGAAGATTATGATATGACAGCAAGAAACAACCTCTCGGGTCTCAACAGTATCGGTGTAAAGCCTTAACATGGTAATTAGTATGATTTATAGTTCATTAACTTAATCACATAATCACTACACACGTATAAGGATGAAAGAGTCACTAAACGGTGCCATGGAATGATCCAGGCTACAATCCTCACGGTGCACGCCCACACGCCTGTCACTTGGCATTTGCGTCACCTCAATATTCAATCGTAGAACACATAGTTTGGGTTTTCAAAACCTCTGAACCAAGTTTGGAAGCGTTGCTTACCTCAAACCAAGCTAAATTACTAACCTGCAATGCCCTTGCCTCACAATCCGGCCTCCAAATGCTCCGAATCTTACAAAAATTAGTATATTATGGAATCCAACCCGGCCCCCGGGCCCATGTCATGGAATCCAACAAAAATTGTAAAACTAGAAACTCCTTTCACTGTCGAGTCAATACATACAAAAAATCATCAAAGTCGGACCTCAAATGGTCCCTCAAATCCCCAATCAAAGCTCTCCAAAACTCAAGCCCTAATCCTTCAACTTCACCCCAAATTCCCCAAAAATTTCATGATTATATAGTGGAAAAATCATCACAAACACAAAGTACAAAGCCGAAGTAGCTTACGTCACTGATACCCTTTGATTCCCTCTTGAAATCACATCTCTAAGCTCCAAACTCGTCCAAAAGTGGTGAAGAATGGACTGAAATTTGCGAAGAAGAACTTATATATTTTCTGCCCAAAACTTCCGCATCTGCGGTCCTAATCTCGCACCTGCACAACCGCTTCTGTAGTTCAACCAACTTGTGATGACCCAAAGGGTCATCTTGTATTTTAGAATCTGAATCTGGGTTTGATGCCTTGAAAAGCTAATTTTCTTTCTTCTCAATTTGTGTGCACATTCCGAGTGTGTTTCCTAAAAGCTTTTATATGAAATTTAAGATAAATATTAAATTTAGCCTTTAAAATTGATTAAAGTTCACTTCGGTCAATATTTTTTGTAAACAGACTTGGACTCGTGATTTGACGATCCTGTAGGGTTTGTAGTAAAATATGGGACTTGGGCATATGCCGGAATCGAATTCCGAGGTCCCTAGCCCAAAAAAAGAATTTTTAAAGAAAATGGTTTGCTAGAAAATATAAGGACTTTGGAAATGAAATGGTGTGATTTTGATGGTATCAGGCCCGTATTTTGGTTATAGATCCCGGTACAGGTTTAATATAATATCTAAGTCATATGTGAAATATGGTAAGAATCGGAGTTGATTTGATATAAATCGGACCCTTGGTTGAGAAAATAGAATTTTTGAACTATCTTACGAATTTCATGAGTTTTGGTGGTAAATTCGTTATTTAAGATGTTATTTTGGCAATTTAATCGCACGAGCAAGTCCGTATGATGCTTTTATACATGTGTGCATGTTTGGTTTAGAGCCTCGAGGGCTCGAGTGAGTTTTGGATAGGCCACAGACAGTTTTGGGACTTGGAGAAAATTGGTTGTTGCATATGGTATATTTGCAGGCTCCGATCTCGCAATTGCGAGGATTGCGAGGGCTTTATCGCATTTGCGAAGAAGCCCAGGCCTAACTTGTTCTCATTTGTGAACCTCTCTTCGCAATTGCGAAGTCAACATGGAGGGGCCAGTCATCGTAATTGCGACAAAATGCTCGCAATTGTGAGAGGAGCAAACATGCAGCAAGTTCACAATTGCAAAGCCTGTCTCGCAATTGCAACATCTTCACCTCATCAAAACATCTTTTGGACAGGATTTTCACTTCATTCTTCAAAATTTTGAACCCTAAACATCCCTAGGCGATTTTTCGAAGACCCAAACTTCTCCAAATCATAGGTAAGTGATTTCTAACTCATCTTCTTCAATCTAATTCATTTTTTTTTTACATGATTTCATCTCAGTATCTAGGGGGTTTCATGGGAAATTGGGTGTTCCTGGGTAGAAATTAGGATTTTAGAATTTTGGGGATTTGGATCTCAATTTGAGGTGGGATTTCAAAAAAAATTGCATATTTGAGTTTGTGGGTGAATGGGTAGTCGAGTATTGGTTCGAACTATGAACTTTGACTAAGCGGGCCCGGGGTCGGTTTTTGACTTTTTGGGAAAAACACTGGGAAATCTATATTCATGAATTAGAATTGGTTTATTGTGACGACCCAAAAGGTCATCACCTGGTTTAAATGAATTATGTGCTTCCGAGGCCTTAAAAACCTTATTTATAGTCACCTAGATTTGCGTACGTACTCCGAGAGCGTAGCCGGAGAGCTTAAATATGAAATTCTGTGAAAAATGCTATGTTTTGATATTAAAATGAATAAATTTTACTTTGGTCAACTTTTTAGGTAAACGGACCCGGACCAATGATTTGACGGTCCTGGAGGGTCCGTAGGAAAATATGGGCCTTGGGCGTATGCCCGGAATCGAATTTCGAGGTCCCGAGCCTGAGAAATGAATGTTTAAAAGAAATTGTTTTTCTGAAATTATTAAGGAAAATTAAAATGATAGTTGATTGGAACGTGTTGGTATCGGGCCCGTATTTTGGTTTCAACGCCCGGTACAGGTCTTATATGTGAATTAAGATATTTTTTTAAAGTTTGGTTAAAAAAGAACGTAGTTTGATGTGTTGCGGACTTAAAAGTCTAAATTTGAACTTAATGAAGTTTGAGGAAAAAATCTTGATTTTGAGGTTTGATTCATTATTTTTTTATGTTATTTCGGTGATTTGATCGCACGGATAAGTTCGTATGATGTTGTTGAGTTAGTACATGTGTTTGGTTAGGAGCCCCGAGGGCTCAAGTGTGTTGTTTCGGATGTGTTTCGGAATGGTTTTAGACTTCAGAAAAATTGCAGAAACTGTCGTCTACTGTTGTCCAGCCTTTTGTGCTATGCGATCGCATAGCTATGTCCGCTATTGCATAGCGTAAATTTTAGGGGTTCAGTTTGTTTTATACGATCGCATAGTTCCTCCCGCGATCGCATAGTGTTAGCCTGAGAGGTCCTTATTTTGTTCTACGCGATCGCATTATTGCCTACGCGATAGGAATGTGTTAGCCCAGCTTCATCATTTCCTCTACGCGATAGCATAGAGTTATTCGCGATCGCAGAGCCTTGTCCCCTTTACTATATGCGATCGCACTCCTTTTCCCGCAATCGCATAGGCCAAATTCGCGCAGTTAATTTTTTAAACTTCAGAAACAGTAGCTACGGGATTCATTAGAAATTTCACAAAACCTCTTCTTCTCCAAGCTCATAGGCCGCCATTGAAGTCTTCACCAAAACCTTTTGGGTTTGTGATTCTTAACTTATTTGCTTCCATTTCCTTCGACATCTATGGAAATCCTAGGCCTAAAACATGTGATTTAAGGTAGAAAATTGGTTATTTGGGTAGAGTTATGGCTTTTTTTATTTTTCTTGATTTAGACCTCGTTTTGGGGTCGAATTTGAAAACAAATTATATATTTGGGCTCGTGGGTGAATGGGGGATTTGATTTTGGTCCGAACCTTGTGTTTTGACCAAGCGGGCCCGGGGTCGATTTTTTAGTTTTTGGGAAAAAATGATGGAAAAGCTATAATTAAGCATTGGGTTCGTATTGTTTAGCATTTATTGATGTATTGAAGTCATTATTGTATAGATACGATTGATTTGGAGCCAAATTCGAGAGGAAAGGCAATTATTGCGGATTGATTTGATCGTCGAAGTTTGAGGTAAGTGTTTGGTCTAACCCTAGCTTGAGGGATTAGGAGTTTATTCCTATTTGCTAATTGCTTCTTGTTGAGTACAGCGTATAGGCATGGTGACGAGTATCTATACGTTGGTGTAGAGCGTGACCGTGAGTCTTAAATTGATAGTTGTTGTGTTCTTAAATGACACTTCACATGTTTTAAATTCATGACTCTTGATATTGAGTAGAGATTTAGTTTATTCTCGTGGACTTTATTTATGTTTGAGTACTGGTATTAATCGAGCTGAGTAAGAGTTGATCTAGGATTTGGTTATAGCTGATTCTTCCTTTCCGGGATGGTTATTTTGATATTGTTGTTCCCTTGACGGAAAATTATTATTATATTGCTTTTGTTTTCCTTGCCGGAATTTTATTGTGACTTTGTGTTGAATTGAAATAGGAGCGGCTGATACGCCTACCACAAGTTATTGATTGAAGTGGGAGCGGGTGGTATGCCTACCACAAGTTATTGATTAAATGGGAGCGGGTAGTACGCCTACCATAAGATATTGATAAAATGGGAGCGAGTGGTACTCCTACCACGAGTTATAATGAAATGGGAGCGGGTAGTATGCCTACCACGAGTTATGATGAAATGGGAGCGGGTGGTACGCCTACCACGAGATTTGACGAAATGGAAGCGGGTAGTATGCCTACCACAGAAATTTTGATAAAATGGGAGCGGGTGGTACGCCTACCACGGAAAGATTGAGAAATGGGATGGGGTTGCACGCCTGCAACGAGACATGTACTGACAGTGAAATCTGCTTTTATTTCCCTTATCCATTTAAGAGTTAAACTGTTGATTTTTCATTATTATTCTTTAATGTCCTGTATTATCTGCTATCCCCGAAGCATGTTTCCCTCCCATTAAAATGTTTATTCTTGTTTATCTTTCAGCTTTATATGAATATAACTGCACATGTTTATATGGTAGTCCTGTCTAGCCTCGTCACTACTTCGCCGGGGTTAGGCTAGGCACTTACCAGCACATGGGATCGGTTGTGCTTATACTACACTCTATGCTCTTTTGCACAGATCCAGGTGCCGGACAGCAGCAGTAGTTTGGGAGTCTTCCTTCAGTCCACCGAGACACCGAGGTAGCCTTGCAGGCGTCCGCAGGCCCGGCGTCTCCTCTATCTTACATTTCATTCTGTTATCTCATGTTTTGAGACAAACAGTGTTATTTTTCCTTCAAATTGTTTTATTTAGTACTCTTAGTAGTCCATGAATGTTGATACACCAGTTCTTGGGTAGAGTCATATGATGATTTTCGCATTATTACTCTGTTCATTTAATTTAAGTCTTCTGCTTAAATTTCATATTTCCGTTGTTATTCTAATATTTAACGCTTGTTGATATGATTGGTGAAAAGAATATGAAATGAAAGAGTTAGGAGTTTATGATTTGTGGCTTGCCTAGCTTCTACGAGTAGGCGCCATCACGACCCCCGAGGGTGGAAAATCCGGGTCGTGACAAGTTGGTATCAGAGCTCTAGGTTGCATAGGTCTCACAATTCATGGACAAGCTCAGTAGAGTCTGAGGGATCAGTACGGAGACATCTGTATTTTTTCCCCCAGAGGCTACAGAGTTAGGGAAAGTTTCACATTTGTTATTTTTTGTCGTGCGGTTTGATTTCTCAATGCTAATTGAATTTCTACTCTGTTCTTTCGCAGATGGCGAGAACACGTGCTTCCTCATCTTCTGACCAGCGGTCCGAGCCCCAGGCAGCTCCCACGAGGGGTAAAGGGCAAGGCCAAGGTAGGGGTAGAGCTCAGCCCCGAGCAGCACCACCAGTGGCGGAGCCTCAAATTCACTTTGACGAGGTGGTTTCGGCCCCTGCCCCAGTAGATCCGATGGGCCCAGTTCAGCCCTCAGAGGGTTTTATTGATATCCCAGTTCTTCAGGACGCTCTGGTCCGATTGGTGGGCTTTATGGGGAGTGTCACCCGAGCAGGTTTGCTTTCTGTAGCACCAGCCACTTCTCAGGCTGGAGGATGAGCCCAGACTCATGCTACTCGTACTCCGGAGCAGGTAGCTCCCCCGATTCAGACTCCAGCAGTTCAACCAGTTGGCACAGCTCAGCCGGGTGTGGTTGCCAAGGTCGGTGATGCAGCACCTATGTCTACCGATGCTTTGTGGAGATTGGACATGTTCACCAAGCTGTCCACTTCTAAATTTAGCGGTGTATCTACCGAGGATCCCCAGGACTATCTTTACAGTTGCCACGAGGTTCTTCGAAACATGGGTATTGTTGAGACCAATGGGGTTGATTTCGCTACATTTCGGTTATCTTGATCCGCCAAGACTTGGTGGAGGGATTATTGTTTAGCTAGACTAGCAGGGTTACCAGCCTTGACCTGGTAGTAGTTCACGCATATATTTGTAGAGAAGTTTCTCCTTATTACATGGCGAGAGGCCTATCGGAGGCAGTTCGAGTGTCTCCAGCAGGGATCTATGACAGTCACCCAGTACGAGACCAGGTTTATTGATTTGGCTCGCCATGCTCTTGTTATACTTCCCACTAAGAGGGAGAGAGTGAGACGGTTTATTGATGGACTCACTCAGCCTATTCGTCTCCAGATGGCTAGAGAGGCTAAGTGCGAGATATCCTTTCAGGAGGCAACCAATGTGGCCTGGAGGATTGAGATGGTATTCTCATAGGGGGTGGTCAACTGGCAAACAAGAGACCCCGTTAGTCAGGCAAGTTCAGTGGTACCGCGTCTGGAGGCGAAGATTCGTATGATAGGGGTCATCCTCCTAGGCCCTTTCAGTCGGCTCTTCAAGTTTCTCACGGTGCTTCTGGTAACCATGGTCCTCAGATGCAATATTACGATCAGCAGTCCTTCAGTGCACCACCAGCTCGTATTAGTGCACCGCCGTTTCAGAGTTTCCAGGGTCGTCAGCCCCAACAGCCGAGGGCTTTTTTACTTGCGGCGACACGAGGAACATTGCTAGGTATTGCCCTTGCACGCTAGGTGGCTCTCAGCATCAGAGTTCT
This sequence comes from Nicotiana glauca, assembly GCA_026770625.1. Taxonomy (NCBI): domain Eukaryota; kingdom Viridiplantae; phylum Streptophyta; class Magnoliopsida; order Solanales; family Solanaceae; genus Nicotiana; species Nicotiana glauca. The sequence continues at coordinate 20,786 of MU729212.1, forward strand.
CATGCCATGGTTCAGGCACCAGGTGTTCCACAGCCTGCCCATCCAACTAGAAATGGGGGTAGAGGTGCTAGAGGTGGAGGTAGAGGTCATAGAGGTGGAGCTCAGACCGCCAGAAGCGGAGGCCAGCCAGCAGCTGGCAGACCCAGAGAGGTAGATTAGAGTGGTGGGGCCCAGCCTCGATGTTATGCTCTTTAGGCTAGGTGCGAGGCAGAGACTTCAAATGCGGTTATTATAGGTACGGTTCTAGTTTGTGATAGAGATGCTTCAGTGTTGTTTGATCCGAGGTCTACATATTCGTATGTGTCATCTTATTTTGCCTCGTATTTGGTCATGCTTAGTGATGCATTGGGTATTCCTGTTTATGTGTCTATACCAGTGGGTGACTCTATTATGGTCGATCGAGTCCATAGTTCTTGTTTCGTGGTGATTGGGGGTGTGGAGACTCATGTAGATTTGCTGCTTTTAGACATGGTTGACTTTTATATTACATTGGGGATGGACTGGTTATCACCCTATCACGCTATCTTGGACTGCCATGCCAAGACTGTGACCTTAGCTTTACCGGGTATGCCTCGTTTAGAGTGGAGAGGGACTCCTGGTCTTTCTACCCGCAGTGTTATATCGTATGTGAAGGCTCGGCGTATGGTCGAGAAGGGGTGTTTGGCCTATTTAGCCTATGTTCATGATTCTATTGCTGAGGTTCCCTCTATTGATTCAGTGCCCGATGTTTGTGAGTTTCCTAATGTTTTCCCTTTAGACCTGCCTGGTATGGCACCCAACAGGGATATTGACTTTTGCATTGATCTTGTTCCAGGCACTCAGCCCATTTCTATCCCACCATATCGTATGGCCCTGCCGGAGTTGAAAGAGGTAAAGGAACAGTTGCAGAATATGCTTGAGAAGGATTTCATTATTCCCAGTGTCTCACCTTGGGGTGTGCCGGTGTTATTTGTCAAGAAGAAGGATGGGTCAATGAGAATGTGTATTGATTACCGGCAATTGAACATGGTGATGATCAAGAATAAGTATCTGCTACCGAGGATTGATGATTTGTTCAACCAGCTTCAGGGTGCTAGGGTATTTTCCAAGATTGACTTGCGATCTGGCTACCATCAGTTGAATATTAGGGCATCCAATGTCCCTAAGACAGCTTTCCGCATTCGGTACGGGCATTATCAGATCTTGATTGTGCCATTCGGGTTGACAAATGCCCAAGCAGCTTTCATTGACTTGATAAACCAAGTGTTCAGGCCTTATTTGGACTCGTTCATGATAGTCTTTATTGATGATTATTGATATATTCCGGCAGCAAGGAGGAGCACGAGCAACACCTTAGAGTGGTTCTTCTAACCCTGAGGGATAGTCAGTTGTATGCTAAGTTCTCGAAGTGTGAATTCTGGTTGGGTTCAGTTGCATTTCTGGGTCATGTTGTATTAGTAAAGGGTATTCAGGTGGACCCAAAAAAGATTGATACAGTCAAGAGCTGGCCTAGATCAACATCAGCTACGGAGATTTGGACTTTCTTGGGATTGGCAGGCTACTATCGCCTGTTCGTGGATGGGTTTTTATCTATTGCAACCCCGATGACTAGATTGACCCAAAAGGGTCCCCAGTTCAGATGGTCGGATGAGTGTGAGGCAAGCTTTCAGAAGCTCAAGACAACTCTGACTACGGCCCCGGTGTTGGTTTTGCCCATAGGTTTATTGTTTATTGTGATGCTTCCCGTATTGGGCTTGGTGTAGTGTTGATGTAGGAGGGCAAGGTCATTGCCTATGCTTAGAGGCAGTTGAAGATTCATAAGAAGAACTATCCAGTACATGATTTAGAGTTGGCAGCCATAGTTCACGCATTGAAGATTTGGGGGCATTATCTATATGGCGTGGCATGTGAGGTGTTCACGGATCACAAGAGTCTTCAGTATTTGTTCAAGAAAAAGGAGTTGATTTTGAGGCAGAGAAGGTGGTTGGAGTTGTTGCAATATTATGATGTCACCATTTTATATCATTTGGGAAAGGCCAATGTGGTGGCCGATTCTTTTATTAGGAAGTCAGCCAATATGGACAGTCTTGCATATATTCCGATCGGTGAGAGGCCGCTTACTTTGGATGTTCAGGCTTTAGCCAATCAGTTCGTGAGACTAGATGTTTCCGAGCCCAGTCGTGTGTTAGCTTGCACGGTTGCTCGTTCTTCATTATTAGAGCGTATCCATGATCGGCAGTATGATGATCCCCATTTGTGTGTCCTTAGAGACACGGTGCAGCGCGGAGGTGCCAGGCAGGTTACCTTAGATGATGATGGAGTTTTGAGATTGTAGGGTCGAGTATGTGTGACTAATGTGGATAGACTTTGAGAGTTGATTTTGGAGGAGGCCCATAGCTCTCGGTACTCTATTCATCCGGGCGCCGCGAAGATGTATCAGGATTTGCGGCAGCATTATTGGTGGCGTAGAATAAAGAAGTATATCATAGCATATGTGGCTTGTTGTTTGAATTGTCAGCAGGTTAAGTACGAGCATCAGAGACCTAGTGGTTTATTTCAGAAGATTGAGCTTCCCTAGTGGAAGTGGGAGCAGATCGCTATAGACTTTGTTACTGGACTTCCACTGACCCGGAAAAAGTTCAATGCAGTATGGGTCATTGTTGATAGACTGGCCAAGTCAGCGCATTTCATTCTTGTAGCAGTCTCCTATTCTTCTGAGAGGTTTGCGGAGATCTATATTCAGGAGATTGTTCGCCTTCATGGTGTGCCCGTGTCTATCATTTTGGACCGGGTACACAGTTTACCTCGTGCTTCTAGAGAGCAGTTCAGCGAGAGTTGGGCACACGGGTTGAGTTGAGCAAAACATTTTATCCCCAGACGGATGGTCAGTCCGAGCGAACAATTCAAATTTTGGACGATATACTCCAAGCTTGTGTTATTGATTTTGGAGATTCGTGGGATCAGTTCTTGCCTTTAACGGAGTTTACCTACAAAAACAGCTACCAGTCGAGCATCTAGATGGCTCCTTATGAGGCCTTATATGGTAGGTAGTGTCGGTCTCCAGTTGAATGGTTTGAGCCGGTAGAGACTCGGTTGTTGGGTACGGATCTGGTTAGGGAGGCCTTAGATAAGGTCAGGATCATTCAGGATAGGCTTCGTTCAGCTCAGTCCAAGCAAAAGAGCTTTGCAGACCGCAAGGTTCGGGATGTGGCTTTATGGTTGGTGAGCTGGCATTGCTTCGAGTGTCGCCTATGAAAGGCGTGATGAGATTTGGGAAGAAGGGCAAGCTTAGCCCTAGGTTCATCGGTCCGTTTGAGATTCTTGACCGAGTGGGAGAGGTGGCTTATAGACTTGCTTTACCGCCGAGCTTATCAGCCGTACATCTAGTGTTTCATGTGTCCATGCTTCGGAGGTATCATGGCGATCGAGCCTACGTGTTAGATTTCAACACTGTCCAGTTGCACAAGGACTTGTCTTATGAGGAGGAGCCGGTAGCTATTCTAGACCGACAGGTTTGTTAGTTGAGATCTAAAAATTTCTCTTCTGTTCATGTTCAGTGGAGAGGTCAGCCTCCTGAGTCATCGACCTGGGAGTCCGAGTTCGATATGCGGAGCGTTATCCTCATCTATTCCCCGACTCAGGTACTTCCTTCTTTTGCTCGTTCGAAGATAAGCGATTATTTTAGAGGTGGAGAATGTGATGCCCAAAGGGCCATCACCTATTTTAAATGAATTATGTGCTTTCGAGGCCTTAAAAACCTCATTTACAGTCACCTCGATTTGCGTGCGCACTACAGGCGCGTAGCCAGAGAGCTTAAATATGAAATTGTTTGAAAAATGCTAACTTTTGATATTAAAATGAATAAATTTCACTTTTTTCAATTTTTTGGGTAAACGGACCCGGACCTGCAATTTGACGTTCCCGGAGGGTTCGTAGAAAAATATCGGACTCGAGCGTATGCCCGAAATCGAATTTCGAGGTCCCGAGACCGAGAACTGAATTTTTAAAAGAAATTGTATTTTTTGAAATTGTTAAGGAAAATTGAAATGATATTTGATTGGAACGTGTTGGTATCGAGCCCGTATTTTGGTTCTGGCGATCGGTACAGGTCTTATATGTGAATTAAGATATTTCTGTAAAGTTTGGTTAAAAGCGGACGTCATTTGACGTGTTGCGGACTTAAAGTTTTAAATTTGAACTTAATGAAGTTTGAGGAAAAACTCTTGATTTTGAGGTTTGATTCATTGTTTTTGATGTTATTTCGGCGATTTGATCGTATGGATAAGTTCGTATGATGTTGTTGAGTTAGTACATGTGTTTAGTTAGGAGCGTCGAGGGCTCGGGTGTGTTTAGGGTGTGTTTCGGAATGATTTTAGACTTAAGAAAAATTGCAGAAACTGTTGTCTACTGTTATCCAGCCGTTTGTGATATGCGATCACATAGCTATGTCCGCGATCGCATGGTGTAAATTTTTAGGAGTTTAGTTTGTTCTATAGGATCGCATAGTTCCTCCCGCGATCGCATAGTGTTATCCTGAGAGGTCCTTATTTTTTTCTACGCGATTGCATTATTGCCTACGCAATCGCATTATTGCCTACGCAATCGCAATGTGTTAGCCCAGCTTCATCATTTCCTCTACGCGATTGCATACAATTATTCGAGATCGCAGAGCCTTATCCCCTTTAATCTATACGATCGCACTCCTTTCCCCGTGATCGCATAGGCGAAATTCGCCCAGTTAATTTTTTAAACTTCAGAAACAATAGCTACGGGATTCATTAGAAATTTCACAAAACCTCTTCTTCTCCAAGCTCTTAGGCTACCGTTGAAGCGCTTCTTCACCAAAACCTCTTGGGTTAGTGATTCTTAACGTACTTTCTTGCATTTCCTTCAATATCTATTAAAATCCTAGGTCTAAAACATGTGATTTAAAGTAGAAAATTGGGTATTTGGGTAGAGTTAGGGATTTTTTATTTTTCTTGATTTAGACCTCGTTTTGGGGTTGAATTTGAAAACAAATTATATATTTGGGCTCGTGGGTGAATGGGGGATTTGATTTTGGTCCAAACCTTGTTTATGGCCAAGCGGGCCCAGGGTCGATTTTTGAGTTTTTGGGAAAAAATGATGGAAAAGCTATAATTAAGCATTGAGTTTGCATTGTTTAGCATTTATTGATATATTGAAGTCATTATTGTATAAATACGATTGATTTGGAGCCAAATTCGAGAGGAAAGGCAGTTATTGTGGATTGATTTGATCGTGGAAGTTTGAGGTAAGTGTCTGGTCTAACCCTAGCTTGAGGGATTAGGAGTTGAGTCCTATTTTCTAATTGCTTCTTGTTGAGTACGACGTACAGGCATGGTGTCGAGTATCTATACGTTGGTGTAGAGTATGACTGTAAGTCTTAAATTTATAGTTGTTGTGTTCTTAAATGACACTTCAGATGCTTTAAATTCATGACTCTTGATATTGAGTAGAGATTTAGTTTATTCTCGTGGACTTTATTTATGTTTGAGTACTGGTATTAATCGAGCTGAGTAAGAGTTGAGCTAGGATTTGGTTATAGCTGATTCTCCCTAGCCGGGATGGGTATTTTGATATTGTTGTTCCTTTGCCGGGAAATTGTTATTATATTGCTTTTGTTTTCCTTGCCGGAATTTAATTGTAACTTTATGTTGAATTGAAATGGGAGCGGGTGTTATGCCTACCACAAGTTATGAATTAAATTAGGAGTAGTTGGTACTCCTACCACAAGTTATTGATTGAAATGGGACCGGGTGGTACGCCTACCATAAGATATTGATGAAATGGGAGCAGGTGGTACGCCTACCACGAGTTATGATAAAATGGGAGCGGGTGGTACGCCTACCACGAGTTATGATGAAATGGGAGTGGCTGGTACGCCTACCACGAGATTTAATGAAATGGGAGCGGGTGGTATCCCTAACACGGAAAATTTGATAAAATGGGAGCCGGTGGTACGCTTACAACGGAAACATTGAGAAATGGGATTGGGTTGCATGCCTGCAACGAGGCGTGTACTGACAATGAAATTTGCTTTTCTTTCCCTTATCCGTGTTAGAGTTAAACTGTTGATTTTCCATTATTATTCTTTGAAGTCCTATATTACCTGCTATTACCCAAGCATGTTTCCCTCCCATTAAAATGTTTATTCTTGTTTATTTTTTCGCTGTATATGAATATAATTGCACAGGTTTATGTGCTAGTCGTGCTAGCCTCGTCACTACTTCGTCGGGGTTAGGCTAGGCACTTACCATCACATAGGGTCAGTTGTGCTGATACTACACTCTGTGCTCTTTTGCACAGATCTAGGTGCCGGACAGCAGCAGTAGTTCGGGAGTCTTCCTTCAGTTCACCGGTACACCGAGGTAGCCTTGCAGGCTTCCGCAGTCCCGGCGTCTCCTCTATCTTACATTTCATTTTGTCATCTCATGTTTCGAGACAAAGAGTGTTATTTTTCCTTCAAACTTTTGTATTTAGTACTCTTAGTAGTCTGTGGATGTTGTGACACTGGTTCTTGGGTAGAGGCATATGATGATTTCCACATTATTGCTTAGTTTATTTAATTTATGTCTTCCGCTTAAATTTCATATTTCCGCTGTTATTCTAATATCTAATGCTTGTTGGTATGATTGGTAAAAAGAATTTGAAATGAAAAAGTTAGGAGTTTATGATTTGTGGCTTGCCTAGCTTCTACGAGTAGGCGCCATCACGACCCTCAAGGGTGGGAAATCCGGGTCGTGGCATTTTTTTAGCATTTATTGATGTTTTGAAGTAAATTATTACTAGATACAAGCGGATTCAAAGTGGAATCGAGAGGTAATACGGTAATTGAGGCTTGATTTTGTTTGAGGAATCGAGGTAAGTGTTTGGTCTAACCTTAGCTTGAGGGAATAGGTGTTGTGGTCTTATTTGCTACATGTTAGTATTGAGTACGACGTATAGTTGTGTTGACGTGTATCTATACGTTGGTGCAAGCATGCAAATGTGTCTTTTACTGTGGCTGTTGTGACTCTTATTATATATATTTCAAGCTTAAATTGATTATTCTCCATGTTGAACGAGACTTGTGATATTTTCTTGGTAATCGACCATTGATGAGTATTTACTTGTGACGACCCGGCCTGTTGTCACGTGAGTTACCGCCCCGTTTTCCCCATATTATGTTGTTCGATACTTCAATATCAGTATTTGAATGAATCGGATAGAATTGAATTGGTTTTAGTTGGAAATGAGGCACATAGTCTCTTAGAAG
>MU729212.1:32665-43607 GCA_026770625.1 Nicotiana glauca
CTTTTATTATCTTTCCACAGTTTTGAAACATTGTATTATTTGGAGTCTTATTACACTGTATTGTTAGAGGCTCTAGACTCATGACCCCCAGGTCTTTGGGAGTATATTCTGTGTTATAGTGATATTCAGCATCATCTTTTAGTTTCATTGTTATTAATGATATTCAAATAACTGGTTTTGAGCTTCATGCTCGGGTTGAGAGTGTAAATGGTCGGGCTTGCCTAGCAATTGTGTTGGGCACCATCACGACCGGGATTGGGGTCGTGACAATTTGGTATCAGAGCCTAGGTTACTAGGCCTCATGAGTCATGAGCCGATTAGTAGAGTCTCGCGGATCGGTACAGAGACATCTGTATTTATCCCCGAGAGGCTGCAGAACCTTTAGGAAAACTTTTCATTCTTGGAATTCTTATCGTGCGTACTTGATTCAGCTTAAGATACAACTCTTGGAATTCCTTCCACACATCTGTATGAGCACATGAGCGCTTAGTATTGTAAGTGCCTTGATGGCTTGTCATTCCCCGATCGAGGGGCGAGATGTGATCCCGTGAGTTTGATGTTGGGCCAGTCTGGAGGACTTGAGGCCGGATCTTTGCTTATGACTTGAGCACCAAGGTGCTAATTTTGTGAGCTGGTGTTATGAACTTATACGTTCAGTGTTGTCCCTAATTGTGGGAATGGCGGCTGGATAGCTACGAAATGAGTATGTTGGTACTGTGTAACGTTTCTATATGCCTTGGTAATGGCAAAAAAGTCTGCTGGATAATAGATGAACTGTTAAGTGTCCGTTTTCTATTGTGATTTGTTGTGTAGCCACAAGTTATGAGCGCGTGAAGAATATTCTCATGTCTCTTAGTTGGAAAGTAAAGTACATTTCATGTGGCGGTATGAGTTCGGATTTAGAAAGACTAAATGGTTGTGTATTACGTATATGATGGTGGAAGGCATGTTGAAATATTGAAATGAGGCGAAGCAGGTGGGTTATCTCCTGTGGAGTATTTTTGAGAGGTATGATCTTTAGGTGTTTGTTAGAAGATCTCATATCTAATTGAAGGTTATGTGTTGAAATTTGAGAATTTGGGACACTTAAGAAAGTGGACTCAGCTGCTGTGGAAGTGAATGCGAGGTTTGCAGAGAATGTCAGTGCTAGATGATCTGTGTATTCACAAAACTTGTAAATGACTTGAGTTTAATCTCACTATAATGTTGTGGTTTCATTAGAGTAAAAGTATTAAGGATTTATCGAACGTGTCCTGGTATTTGGCTTCGAGCCAAGTTGGGGAGGTTGCTATTGATTAGCTGGTTGCACTATTAGGTACTATGTTGGTTCTGTCTCAAGGTATGTTGGCGGATCAGTTCTAGTCACAGAAATTGTGCCGAGAATGGCGCGTGTGAAGGAAAATTTTTACAAAGGTTGTAGGGTACTTTCGTAGAGGTGAGGAAATATTAGGATGTCTTGAGCTGTTGTTGATAAAGAATGCTCAGTGTATAGAGAAGGAAGATGTTCGCTTGTATTGGAATAAGGTCATATCCTTCGGTGTTAGAGTGCTAAAAAGGCACGAGTGGTTCTGTTCGTTAAGTCAGGTAAATTGCAGTTAGAATAGGAGTGAATGACTCTCGAGAATGGTTTTATTGTGTTCGAGATTTTTGCATGTAATCATCAGGTGTCTAAGGTTGTGTATGTAGTCAGAGACTGTGTATTCATCGGGAATTTCGAGGCTTGTGGTATTTTTATGTTAATTATGGGATCCTATGTATCAGTATCTGGGAAGTAATGGTAACGAATTCCGATTCGCAGGAAGTTCTTCAAGTAAAGTATTCTGGAATGTGGTATTTCTGGGAAGCATTGAGAGAGTATTCGGTGGCCTATGGGTCTTAGACAGTGTGGTCTTATGTTCGAGTCTCGTGTGGTAGGCCTGGATTGAGGCATTGTGATGCTACAGCAAGGGAGAATTATCAAGTGGATGATGAATAAAAAGAGAAATTTGACAGAAGGAATAGCTTGATAATAGACCGAATCCGTATGGTAAAGATATGATTAATTCCTTGTATGTGTTCGAAGTAATAGGCTTTTACAGGAAATTTGCAGCAATGCTCTTGAGTTTTGACGGCTTGCTCAGTTCGATTTAGATAGAAGGATTCAGTCCTGGCAGTTTAGCTTGTGCAATGGAATTGGGAGAAAGAGTTCTTGATGTGTGTTATGAATTCGTACGGCGGAGTGTGGGACCAGGCATAGTGATTCATGTGTTATATGTGTTGGAGACTAGAAGTTCTCGTGATCCGACTATGCAGTGGTTGTAGATCGTGTGTATCGACATCGTCTAGCGGTTATGGAAATTGGAGGTCCGAGTGGATCTTTCTTTGCTTGGTATGTTAAATTTGGGTTATGATATTAGATTGCAGACTGGTTATCCCAATGTCAGGTTGTCTAGACTAATGTGTTATGGGCCATGTCGGAAAATGCCACAGGCTGCATGGCAAGGTGCATCGGATTATGTTCTACCAGGGTAGTTGTATTCCAAAAAACCAGCGGACGGCTGGCAAGTATTGCTTTGTTAATTGGGCCTTCGTGACGGATGTCAGTGCAGAGGTTTCTACCATTGATTTAGTTCCGGTATTGAGGGACTTTTTTGGATGCGTCTTTTGTGGCCGGGCATGAGGCTATATGTGTTTATTGTAGTGAGCAAATTTGGCTCGATGTGCATCTCCTTTTGTGAGATATATGTGTGGATCGGGTGGCACGCCGCCACGGGTATGTTATCTGGATCGGGTTGCATGCCGCGACAGTGCGATGTGGAGAATAGTTTTCAATATGTTACTTTATATGCCTTGCTTCCTAGTTTCTGAGGAAAGTTGGTATTGGGTGTTGCTCGACGAATAGCGCATCGGTTGTGTCCGTTCAGGATTTAATAGTGTATAATACTTGCTTCACCGTGGGTGTGATGGATTGCTTGGTTTCAGACACCAATCTGTGCGTGGCTGTCTATTTTGAGCGTAGCGACTGGAGGTACTTCATGTGTAATAGTGTTTGGATAAGATCGCGCATTGTAGCGAGGCTACGTGGAGATTAGACCCTTCGGGGTAGATGCAGGTATTCTATTTCTATGATGTGGGACGGGGTCCCAGCCTTGTGTTGTAATGGTACTGTTGAGCTTGGGGTACAGCTCTTTCATTTGAGTCATTTATCATGATTTGAGTATGTACATACCGCCTATCATTGGTGCATGGATTATGCAAGTGGTGGCTTAGGCCGGTGATGAGGTGTCATATCACTAGAGTGGTGCGTTGAATTCGAGGTGATCGTTGGAGTCATTAATAAATGCGAACAGATGTGATTTCAGCAGGTTAGAGGATTTATATTGAGGTTTGGCTCGGAAATCTGTTATGGTATTAGTCAACAAGGGAGTGGGTTCATGAATGGTTGACCTGAGGAATGGTTACGGTTTATTGCGTGTTTTATTTATCGTTGGCAGTATATGAAAGTGATGGAATAAGACTTTAGCTAATAAGAGGTTCTGATTTTGAGCATGAATTCGGAAAGTGCAATGTGGTTCTACGGTCTTTGGTCTAAATGAACTGTGAAAATTTAGTTGTGTTGTATTATCGGATGTATGTAAGATAGGGTGACGTGGGATCGCCCTGGATATATGCTTTGTAAGGTCATTCAACTATTGGTTGGCTTCTAGTACAACTCCGGGCACGCTCAAGGACGAGCGTTTGTATAAGTTGGGGAGGATGTGACGACCCGGCCCGTTGTCACGTGAGTTATAGCCCCGTTTTCCCCATATTATGTTATTATATGCTTCAATATCAGTATTTGAATGAATCAGATAGAATTGAATTGGTTTTAGTTGGAAATGAGGCACATAGTCTCTTAGAAGAAAGCTTGCTTTAGAAACGTCAACCGGAAGTTGACTATGTGGTTAGAGGTCTCGGATGTGGATTCTGGTGGTTCGGTTAGCTTCGGGGGATGATTTGTGACTTAGGAGTGAAATCGGAATTGAATTTGGAGTTCCGGTGTAGAATTAGGCTTGAATTGGCGAAGATAGAATTTTGGCGAATTCCAGTTGATAGGTGAAATTTTGATCTGAGTGTCGGAATGGAATTCCGAGAGTTGCAGTAGCTTCGTTAAGTGATTTTGGATATGTCTGCAAATTTTCAGGTCATTCGGAGGGTTTTTGATCGAATGTGAGATTCGGAAGTTTTAGTTTAACTTAGGCTTGAATCCGTCGTGATTTGATGATTTTTGTGTTAATGAACGTGTTTTGATGATTGGAACAAGTTTTGTATGAGGTTATTAGATGTATTGGTGCTTTGGGTTGAGGTCCCGGGGGCCTCGGGGTGAATTCGGATGTCTACTCGGGAATTGGAATGTTTGGTGTTGCAGAAGATCTTGAGGCTTCTGCTATTTCCGCATCTGCGGAAAAGGAGCCGCTTAAGCGGTTCCGCAGATGCGGTTGGCTGATCGCAAAAGCGGCCCTTGAGGTCTGGGCAGTTACCGCAAAAGCGGAAGATTTTTCCGCAAAAGCGGACACCGCAGATGCGGTAAGCGACCGCAGAAGCGGTCCTGGGATTTATTGTAGAGACCGCAGAAGAGGTCATTTGGATCACATAGGCGGTAACCGCAAAAGCGGTCGTTGTGGGTTTAATGATAATCGCAAAAGCGGTCAAAAGTCCGTAGAAGCGGTCCCGCATAGGCGGTAGCGGGACCGCAGAAGCGAAAATGCTGAGGGTTTAATGAACAGTGTTATCGAAATTTCAGAAGCTAGAAAAACATTTTTGGACTTCGGGGAGAGGCAATTTAGGGCGATTTGGAGAGATTTCGAAGGAGATTCCATCAGGTATGAATTTGTAGCCTCGAATAGTGTTGGTATGGTATGAAATCAAGGATTAAACACTGAAAATTTAAGGAATCAAAGGGTAAAAATGGAGGTTAGGGCTTGAAGCCTAAGAGAGTTTAAATTGACGATTTGAGGGGTCAAATGGACTCCGATTCTTGTGTATTTTGTATGTACAGACTCGCGGTGAGACGAGTATTCCGGAAATGTGAATTTCGTAATTTTTCGAGAAGTGGGCCCGGTGCTCAGCTTTTGCTAGTTTCGAGATTTTTGATATTTTTCGATTGTTTTCGATTGGGTATTGTTCCCTTAGCCTATTGTAATGCATTCGCTATGATTTTGGTTTAGATTCGATGCGCGTGGAGGCCGAATTGAGGGGCAAAGGCGTCGCAAGCTAGAGATTTCACCGGTTCGAAGTGAGTAATACTTGTAAATGATATCCTGAGGGTTTGAAACCCCGGATTTGCACATCATAATGTTGTATTGTGGTGACTTGCACGCCAGGTATGAGCGTGGGGTAGAGCACCATTGGGGATTGTGAATTGGTCCATCCCAGTTGTTGATTTTACTGCATGATTGACTGAGAACTACTTGATGCTATCATGATTTGGGTTGATTGCCACGTTTTGGGCTTCGTGCCGATTATTTGAATCCTTCAGGGATTGATATCACTATTTTTGCATTACGTTGCATATTATTTGGCCTCAGTCCAAGGTTCTAAATACTGTTTTGTAAACTCAGCCATCTTTCTAAGATTTGAAAACTTAAATGATATTTTACTAACGTTTTGAGCTGAGAACTGCTATTTTGCTACAGACCAAGGGGCTTATGTTCATTTCTAGACTGTGCATGGATCGGGCTGCATGCCGCAGCGGTGTGAAATTGATATCATTGATATTGCGCTTGGGCTGTAGGAGCCCCTCCGCAGTCTGAACTCCCACAGTGAGCGCGGGTACCCAAATGGATCGGGTTGTACGCCGCAGCGTTCATGTGTATTGCATTGCATTCGTGCATTGATTCCTGTTTGTATTACGTGGCATGACATTTAGCACTCTCATATCATTGGCATCCTTGCTATTTCTTGCACTGTGTACCAGATACCCTGGTGTTACTTGTAAATAGAGTGTTGTGCCCGAGGGGCCGACTTGTGTGCGGACTTGCACTACCTGATATCGTATTCATATGCATAATGTTGGAAAAAGACTATTATTAAAGGAGATTTTTAAGCCGAGTTAGATATTTCTAAAGAATTTTCACGGTTTTACTGTCTTGTTAAAAAGGTTGTACTGTACTATATAGCATGATAGGGTGTTCTTTCGTGATTTCTTACCGCTCAGTTATTATTTACACTTGTTACCACTGAGTTGGAAGTACTCACTTTACTCCCTGCACCATGTGTGTAGATGCAGGTATCCCGGGAATTTAGCTGAGCTTTTGCTGATTTCAGAGTTTGTCCGGAGTTGTCGAGGTAGCTGCCTGACGTCCGCAGGACACGACTCCTCCCCTATCTTTTTTGTTATCTTTCCGCACTATGTATTATTGGAGTCTTATTACACTGTATTGTTAGAGGCTCTAGACTCATGACCCCCAGGTCTTTGGGAGTATATTCTGTGTTATAGTGATATTCAGCATAATCTTTTAGTTTCATTGTTATTAATGATATTCAAATAACTGGTTTTGAGCTTCATGCTCGGGTTGAGAGTGTAAATGGTCGGGCTTGCCTAGCGATTGTGTTGGGCTCCATCACGACCGGGATTGGGGTCGTGACATGACTCAAGTTGGGACTTATTTCGTGGAGTTAGCTATTTAAATGAGATTGGTTGTAGCTGATTCCCTTGCTGGGATGTTATTATCTCTATTATTGATTCCCTTACCGGGATGTATTGTTTCTATTGTTTGGGTGAGGAAAAGTGTAAAGCATGAAGTGTGATGATGTGCTGATATTTTGAGTATTAATGTACGAAGGGTGATGTCGTGCCGATATTGTGAGTGTTAATGCACAAAAGGTGATGTCGTGTCGATATTGTGAGAGTTAATGCCTGAAGGGTGATTCCGTGCCATGCTTATGAGAGTTAATGCATGAAGGTTGATTCCGTACCATGATTATGAGAGTTAATGCAAGAAGGGTGATGTCGTGCCATTTCTGTTGCTTAATATGGTGAGCACGAGAGTAAAAGCACAAAGGGTGATGTCGGGCACGTATTACTATTTCATTATTCCTTTTGATAAAAATATGGTGTTCATTATGCTTCTCTATTGGATTGCTGTTATAATTTGATATTCCCCGCAGCATGTTCCCCTTGCCATCTTTACCCGTTATTTTTTGTTATTATTGTTATGTTCGTATATGATTTAACTAAACATGTTTATATGGTTATAGTGTCCTAGCCTCATCACTACTTCGCTGAGGTTAGGCTCGACACTTACCAGTACATGGGGTCGGTTGTACTAATACTGCACTCTGAAAGTTTTGTGCAGATTTCGGTACTGAACCTGGTGAGTATCTTGATGTTGCTTCCCTCAATCCAAGGTGACCAAGGTAGATTTGCTGGCATTCGCAGATCTTGAAGTCTCCTTTCCCCACTTTAGTTCTTTTGTCTCTTCTATTTCGAGAACAGTTGTACTTTTTTCAGACTTGTATTTGTAGTAAATCTTAGTCGTTGAAGGATTGTGACACCATATGTATGGGGTAGCTATGAACTTGAGTTATTGCACTGTTATCTTACTTCCGTATTTCTTAGTTATTTTGCTTTAATTATTATCTATCCCTGTTTGGTTAATAATAATAGTAGTAAAACTATAACTGTCGACTTTCCTAACTTTCACGAGTAGGTGCCATCACGATTCCCGAATGTGAGAAATCTGGGTCGTGATAAGTTGGTATCAGAGCTCTAGGTTACCTAGGTCTCACAATTCACGAACAAGCTAGGTAGAGTCCGAGGGATCGGTACAGAGACGTCTGTGCTTATCCCCTAGAGGCTACAAAGTTTGGAAAATCTTAAGATCTATTCTCCTCAGTCGTGCGACTTGATTTCTCAATGCTAATTGAACTTCCACTCTGTTCTTTCATAAATGGTGAGTGTGAGCACGTGATTTTTGCCCTATGTGAATTACTCCCAAGGAATTCAAAATAAAATAATTTTTCCTTTGTGTGTAGTTTTGTGAATTTTCTTGGTATTTTTTGTTATTGTTTGCATGTACATGTGCATGTTTATTTTGTTTAAATTAATAGAAAAATACAAAAATAATTTACATTTGCCTTTGGGATATAATTTTGCAATTAAGATTCATTAAGCAAGTAGTTATTTTATAAAAATAAAAAGATTTAAAAAATAGCGTATTTTTGCATTTTTAGGTTTAGTATTAAATTCTGTGATTTTCATTTAATTTGATATTTATTATTGATAATAATTATCATTTAGAGATTAATTAGTATTTTTGGATAGGCGAAATACATAAATGGCCCCTCCAAGTTGTCCACAACGGTCATTTGAACACCTCAACAGACCTATTTACCAAGTAGACACCTCAAGTTATTTTTCAGTGTATCACTTAAACCCTTCAAAGTGATATGGCAAAATGTGTGTAGTACACTTGCCTTGCAGTAAGTGAAACCTTTCAAAAATATGTTTATTTTTTTTTTTTTTTTTTTAAATTTAACTGGTGGATCCCACTTTTCCTAACCCTTTCTTCTCCAAATCATCCTACCTTCTGCCCAAACAAACCCATCTGCAAATTATCTCAACTTATTCTACCATTTTCACTGCCTCAGCTTCTCATTCAACCATCCATAAACACTATTCGCCAGCTAGTTTCAAAAAACTATCTACCGATGACAACACCACCTGAACATCTTCAGCAACAAAAATTGTTTTTGTTGTAAATTTTCAAAAAATAGTTCTGACAAGATATTATAGAAGCAAAATTAGACATTGGCTCATTTGACACGTCATTAGCGAGTGTAACTCACGTATATGATCTGTTGCACTCGGGTATTTATTTGATCTGGTTAATGGACACTTGAAGTGTCTAAATGGTAAAGGGTTCAATTGAGGTGTTCAAATGACCGTTGTGGACAACTTGGAGGGGCCATCTATGTATTTCGCCTTTTGGATAATTTGGACAAGAATTAATTTTGGTTTGTATTTTTATTTTTTTATTAGAATTTTAGAAAAATAAAATAAAGGGGAAAGAATTGGGAAAATCAGATTGGTCCAATATCAATTCAAATCGGCAAGTCCAAAACCAGTATACCTAAAACCCCACCCCAGTCCATCCCAAACCCATCCCCCCACCCGGACCAGCCACATTAGCACCCCAAACGACGTCGTTTGGGTTCAACTAATCGGAACCGTTAAAATTAACCTGATCAAATGGTCCCAAAAGTTCCACCCTCACCCGATCCGGCCCCGACCCGTTCCCATCAGAGACCAATCCGGTTTCAAAGGTGTCTAAACAACATCGTTCCATTTAGTCAAATGATCCAAGTCATCGATCTCGGTTGATCGAACGGCTGGATTCTCCCCCCCCCCCCNCTCGTCTCTCATCTCCCTCACCCAAACCCTAGAGACCCGCCGCCCCCACAACCATCACCGTCTCCGCCTTGCTCCGCCCACCAGAAATCACCTCATGGCGGATCCGGTGGTCCAATCCTGTCTAAAATTACACCATAGTTTCCTCTTCACCTGCCCATTCTAAACCCCTGAATCATTTCCTTCAAACCTTAGCCGGATTCTTCGAAAATCAGATCGAAAATCGACCCCGAATCCTGACTTACCCAATAACACCCAAACTAACACCCTAGAATCCCCGTGGTTCCCCCTTCCCCAATCTCTAATTATTTTCCTTCGAATCATCCTGAAACCCCTCGAATATTATATCCAAGGTCCAACCCTAAAACCCCAAAAATCCAAATCAAGATTTTGCGGGTGATTTCGGTCGAATGTGATGTTACTCGTTTGTTCTCTATGAGAACATACGATTAATATAAAATTTGACCGAAAATCCGAAGGCTTGAAGCTTCAAGTCCCATTTCTTCACAGTTCGAGGTATTCATTAGGTATTTCTGCTTCACTTTTCATTTATTTTATTTATTTTTGTTTCATTTTGTTCTTCTTCTACCCCTTTTCTTCTAAAATTTTTGTTGGTTTTTGTTTGACTTGCGTATCCTGTTGAATAGTTTCATTTAGTGCATCATTTCTGATTCTTATGGTCCATTGATTAGCTATGTTGATTAGATAAAATAGTTTAGTTACAGGTCGTTATTTAGTTTGAAAGTAAAAATTAGTCATTTAGGTTGCTCGTTTAATTCTGAAATTATTTGAGTGTTGCTTCATTCCTCCTTTCATGATAATTAGGATTTGGTTTAGATTACCGGTTGATGGGCACTACTAAATCAAAGACATTAAGTCAATAGGTTTAATTTAATAAAGGGGATCAATAGTGCAAAAGACACCCTGTCTAGTGCCCTTTTAGGAGCTGGAAAGTGGGTAACATGGGGGAAATAATTAAAATCTGAAACTACATGTGTAAAGGGATACACAAGGCTGGAAAGAGGTAAGGTTGTATATATAAAAGAGGAAGGGAAGTAATAGAAATGGGGACAGATTTTTGAAACAGAAATTCAGAACATTGAGAGAGCAAAGATATACAAAAATCAGACGGCTAAAATACAAACAAAAATCACTGTTCTATTGGAAAATCTTTGGGAATTCTTGTGATATACATTCAGCAGATCAATAGAGAGAAAGAGAGCATTGAGCGAGAGAGTATACTGTGAGCACGTGATTTTTGCCCTAATTAAATTATTCCTAAAAATCCAAACAAAATGATTTTTTATTATTTTTATAATTTTGTTGATATTTGTTGCATTTTTATGTTAATTAGCTGCATAATAATTCATATTAAAAATACAAAAAATATGCATATGCATTAGAATTTTTAATTTCACAATTTTAGTATTAATTCATTTCGGAACAATTTAAGGAAAAATAAACATATATACCATTTTATTATTTTAATTGGAAATTGCTATAAAATAGTTATTAAATAAATTTTAGGATTTAATTAGTTTTAGTTTAATTTCACAATTTAATAAAATCAGA